>JBCEWB010138152.1:0-11013 GCA_039654565.1 Peronia peronii | reverse complement strand
TACATACATACATACATACATACATACATACATACATACATACATACATACATACATACATACATACATACATATTGACAACAGACAAGCAGAGTGTGATTCCAAACAACTTCTGTGTAGTCTGGTTTTGTTGCCGCATTTGAGATTTCACGCCCTTGTTTGAAGTCTAAGGACTCAAAGCGTTTGTTACGCTGGGGAAACAGCGTTTTCGAACGTCATCTCTTTTGTTTGCGGTATGCAAGGCCAACGAAATGTTTGGTCTTGTAGAGCTGAGACAAACATTTTTATATATTCTTATTTGATTCATTCCTGAGCTTGCTTCCTCTCTTTCTTTCTCTCTTTGTCTCTCTCTCCCCTCCCTTTCCCTCTCTTTTGTTTTTTCCTCTCTATCCCTTTCTCTCTCTCCCTCCCTCTCTCTCCCTCTCTCTCTCTCTTTATGCCACGAAACAGCTTAGGTTCCCTCGCCCATTGGCGCCGACTGTAACGGCCTTACTGTCATTTAAAAAAAAAACAAAAAAACTTTTCCCTAAAGTGTAAGTGGTTAAGATAAAAAAAGGAGCAGGTAAATTTAGAAGGTGAACCGCCAATAGAAAACTGCTCAGAACCGGTTTGTGTGCGATACTACAGAGATCAAATTTCTCACACTTCATAAGATTATCACCACTGCCATACGATAAAGCCATAGGGCATTTTCAGCACTTCAGAGAAATATTGGGAACGAACACAAAAAGTCTGTAGAGGACCATTTTATGCACCTTTGTGATATTAAAAAGAAAAAAAATGTTTCTGGCATGTCATTAAAATTTCAGCACTTTTGAAATACAACTGTATTCAGGAAAAAAAAAATGTTTCTATTACATCATTTTCAGTACTTTTGAGATATTGATATGTCGAGATATTGAGGGGAAAGAAAAAACTATCACTGTACTGGCACAGATTATTTTCAGCACTTTTGAGATTATGATTCTATTAAATTTATGCACAATTCTAATGTGCATTTCTTTTAAAATGGTGTTGTCTGATGACTCTCGTGCCTTGGATTGGAATGCCATAGGACATCACTTACATTTTGGCGTAAGTCTGACTCATGCCATTATCGAAGAGCAGCGCGATATAAAGACTCCTTCTTACCTTTCCGTTCTCCTTCTTCGCAGGCAACAGTAGAAAACAAAGATCGAACATCAAGAGTGTCGATTATGAGACAATCCAGTGATTTTGGTTCACTTACTTTATCCATATGAGTAATTTTTGGAGCTTTTATCTAATCATCCAATATTGCAACGTATTGCTTTCATTGTTTTGGTTATTATATCTGACCTCTGCTACAGCAAAAGCACTGTAGAAGTTTAGTGAAAGGTAGGAAAAGAAACACCGAGTGAAACAGGTATGAGAAATGCCCACTGCAGGAGACTTACAGCTTCATGCTATGAAGGTCACGCAGTTTTCTGCACGGCAATAATTTACGTAATATTTTACATTCCACAAATGAGCCTGCCAAGGTGAATAACTCTTTAGTGCTTTTTCTTCTTTCTTTTATTTTCCTGTTCTCTTTTTCTGTCCTTTTTTCTCTTCCTCTTTTTTTTCTTTCTTTTCTCTTGTCCTTCATGCTATTTTCTCTCTTCTACGTGTCTGTCTTTCATTCTTTCTATGTCTTTTTTCTTTCTTTCTTTCTTTCTTTCTTTTACTCTCTCTTTTTTGTTTTGGTCTATTTTATTCTCTCTCTTTGTTTTTGTTATTATTATTATTGTTTTATTACTGTTGTAAACAATCATACATGAAGTAGCTTGTTTGGAAATATGCTGCGATAATTTTCAGCCACTGTCGAACATTCTAATGTTCAGTCTCATATATCTGTTTTCTATTTGTGGAAATGAATCATTGTAGTTGTGAACCAACAACTACAGCATCATCATTGTGATAACAGAAATACTCAGAGGCACCATTAGAAGTCCATAGCAACACCGAGATGCATGAATCAGGTGTGACAGTAAACCACTATAACAATATTATCTATAAGCCTGCCAGTAGTCGTCAAAAGTAAGCTTCGATGGACGGAACATAATCATATTATTTTTATGGAGCACAGCAGAAATCCAAAGATGTTTCTCTGTACGATGAACAGAGGGAAGGCCAGCATGACCAAGGAATACCTTCAAGAGATACAGACATTTTTAAGACCACCTCAGATGTTGCAACATTGGCACTACTTCCTGGGAAGGTGTTTGCTTTTGACAGAACATTCTGGAAGCAACAATGTATTCTGGGCATACGGGGCGCAACAGAGCAGCTGCCATCCAGGAAAGAGGAATCGGAGAAAATTATGGCTCATCCTTGCAGGTCTGGTCTCTTTCCGTGTAGAGTCTGCCGTCTGTGGGTGATTGTATAGCTAGCAATTGGTCTTCACTCACATATAACAATCCATACCGGTAAATGCTTTGCCTGCCTTCTCATCCATTGGAGATGACAGGAGAATCCAACATAATGATTATTATATACCACAATTACAGAATTAGGATCATGTAGACCATGCTGTTCTTGAACACAGACCAGCGCTAAATGACTCTCATGTGAATATAGAAGGCACTGAGCACAGTCTTATAACACGTGTTTATAAATTGCGCAAACTTCGTTTACCTGTGCGATAAATTATTGTCTCTGGGAGCATCCAGATATCTAGAGAAAGCTAGGATATATTTCTATTTCTTATTTGCTCAGTGACGTATACAAATAAATTGTCATTTATCTTATCTTTTATCTTATACATTTCCATTATTTGTTTTGTTTGCTCTATCTCATTCTTCGCGTCGCTGTTTTTTAACGTTCGCGGTTTTTATTCATTCGGCCAGTCTTTCCTCTTGTATTTTTCATGATTTACGTATTCCACTTATCTTTCCTGTTGTGTCGTCTCTTATCTCACCCAGTTTTTCCTACACCTCCTCTCATATTTTTGTCTTCCTTTTTTCTCTTATCATATTTTTCTCAATCTCTTATCTCTTTCTTCATCTCCTGCCTTTATCTTTTGTCGTTCTCTTTCCTTCTTTCCTCATTCTACCTGCTCTCCTTCTCTATCTCATCATGTATGGTCTCTCTCGCTCTCTCTCTCTCTCTCTCTCTCTTCGCCCACTTTCTCTCTTTTTTCTTCTCCAAACCTCTAGTATTACCTAGTATTATCGTTCTCTCATTGGTTTCTCCTATCTCTGTTTCTTTCCCACATTCCTTTCTTCTCTCATTATTAAAGCTGCTTTATCTTGGCTTTGGCGCAATATCACAAATAGGTTCACATTATGATAGAAACAAGCCTTGTTTTGTGTTGAAGCAAGACACGCCTTCTCCTGACATATTTGAAGCGACCGGCGCCTTTGTTGCCGCGTTCATTTCCTAAGATCTAAACAAACATATCGCTCTGTCACTAACCTTGTCAAGCTGCCCCATCAATCTCCTTGCTGTTGTGATGTTGCACATGCCGTTGGGAAGCCAAGGACACCCACACGATGTCGTGGAAAAAAAAAAGAGCTACCTTTATGTAATGTCCCATCTGCATCGCTGGCTCTTGAACAAAGCAATACTGAAAACGTGGAATGATGCAGTATTCTTCTTCTTCTTCTTCTCCTTCTTCAAAACCTCAGACAAATTGTACACCAGTCCTCTCCATCCGTCGTGACTGAAGATCAGGACCTGGGTCTCGTCAGACGTCTTCTCTTAGTCCATTCCTGGGTGTTAATGTGTCCTTCCTTTCTTCTGCACATGCTGACTGAAATATTAATGATGATACATTTGTCGCTGTCCAAATGTACTTCATTATTTTATGGTACATTATGGTACAAAATAGGTTTTATAGAAATAGTGTATCATGAATCATGGCTTCTTATACATCGGTGTATTATGCATGTGAATAAACAAATACGCGTGACCGCACATGACACAGTACTCTGTATTAAGTAGACAAACAGTGAAGGAACGAAGGAAGAAAATTATATTCATTCTCTTGATTCTACAGTAATCTTAATTATTGCCTCAGTCTTAAAATGGTTAAAATGATTTAAAATCTATCAACACGATAGCAGTCTTAAGTACCAAAGTTCGAGAATAAATAAGCAATGTTAGATAAGACCCATGTACCTTAAAGCTCTCTGTGCACGTTGTTTTGTCCCTGGACGTCTGGAGAAAAATCAGCCACATTTGCCTTTTACCTGCTGACGGCATCTGTTTCATTCTTATTTTTCTCGCTCTTTCTTCTCGTTTCAGGTTCCATTAAAATTGCCGGCAGACGGATACAGATGCAGATTATAGATACCCTTGAAGGCGTACGTATATTTCAGATTCTTCTATGAAACGAGAGAAAGAACACGGGGTAATGAAGAGAGAAATTATAGGAAGGGGGGGGGGGGGAAGAGAGAGAAAGAGAGAGAAAGAACCTGTTAAGTTCACATATAAAACGTGAGAAAAGTTGATTTGATATGTCGAACACATTAATTTTGAGTGCAACAAAAAGGGTGTTTGAAAAGAAATATAAAATAGGACTGCGTTTGTTTTTATTTTTATTTTTTTTCATTTTTCTCTTAACTTAAGCGAAGTAGATAAAACAGAAGAATAATGAAAATTAATGAAGTTTTCTGAATTAAGACTGCTATTTAAAAAAAAACAAAACAACAACTTAAGGTTCAAGTTTGTTGGCAGCGTTTGTTGGTGAAATGGGTAAAAATTCACATTTTGAATCTTTATTTACGAGGAAGAAAGAAAGTAGCATCTGACGGAAAAGAAAAATTCAGGTTAAGTACTTGGATAGAGATTATATCTGGGGTGATGAGAACTAGAGAATGAAGATAGAAAGACCGTGAAGTTTGTGGAAGCTGCAGAGCAGCGATGAGAGAGTTCAGGTATGTGAATTTTCAGGGTGGAAGTACGTACCTTGCTTGCGTCATCAGTGCTGCCTGCACTGTCAACTGGACGATTACTCTGCTGGGTCGGGTAGAATTCGAGTCTTCAACGTCGTAGATGTGGAATTCACATAGGTTTCTGTGTTGTGTTGATGAATGGGGTGGGGAGGGGGCAGGAATCGGGCTACCGTTTCAGATCAAAAGTGAATAACATAATGCAGAAGATTCTCTGTGCGTCTAAACATTGCCTCTAGATAGGAAGACCTGGGAAGAAGAAGGATGAAAGAACTGGACATTGTAAGAAGGAAATCATATCAAGACTGATGTTTCTGTTTCTGAAATAGAATACATAGGCTGGCACTGCAAACTAAGATTATTATGCTCCCTTTCCCTCATCCAGTCCGCTTTACTCTCTTATGTTATTACTCTAGAGAGGGTGGCCATACGAAAATGTATTTTGGTAATAATAAGAATAACAATCAGTAGATGGTACATGTATTTATATTATGCTTATTCCGTAGAGTAAAGGTCCTGAGCACTTCACAATCTATTATTTCCACGATGTACCTGACGGAAACATTTTGTTACTTTGTCAATTTCCTTGGTAGTATACAAGGTTGCTGCCTTGCGATTCTCCTTCCTTCAAAGCTGTTAGATTACATCCCTGCCAATAGAGATTTTCCTTCTAAACTGCACACAAGATGAATATATGGGAAAACTGGAATTGGCAAATTCGCGTTTCAAAGGGGCCACCGGTCGAAAATTGCTGGGTTCATCTCGCTAATGCGAACTTTTCAGCAAAATAAAAACCAGAAAAATGTTATGTCCCGAGGTTCAAAGGAAGAAACAATAGAAATGTATAACGCTAAACAGCACATAAAAATTATTCTGCGGATAAGTTTCATGTCGTGTAAGGAGTTAGCACGATGTACCATAGCTATGTTATGACAAGGGGCGAGCTCATTCTTATAGAGAAGTTTAGATAGGTCCTTGGAAATCAGGAAATGAAAAATGTGCCTTGTGGAAATCTATGTCCATTATTTTGTAATGTGATTCAAACTTAAGCCGTGAAACAAGTGAGCAAGGCTTGATTGTTTATGTTTTGTCCTTCCTTTTATGCCTTGTAGCGCAGAGGAAGAAGATGTCTTTCCTGGGTCAGGTATACGGCTACCTGACAGCTAATTCCACTCTGCCCAACCGCCTTTTCCTTGGTCGCCATTTACCCTGAAACCTGCCTCCTTCAAAGTGAAGGTTCTCGTCGCCAGCTGTCTAGATGGCATTCTCTCAACACGCTTGTGCCACGTGATTCTTTGGCGCTGCAGTTATCGACTTAACTCCAACCTTTTCACGAATATCTTGATTTCGAAAAATATTGGTCTCCGCAAGTAACATTCATTGTCTCCCGGAGGCATCTCATTCCAGATGCCGTGACTTTACTGAGCAGGGCTTACTTGAAATTTACTTATTAGCCACAAATCTCCCCCGCGGGGACCCGGGATTTATAAGTAGGTTCTCTGCCCCCACCTGCAGGCCGTGTAAGCCCGCCACGGTGGGGTGTCTCCCATGGAGTGCCATCCTTGACATTCCAGGAGAGACATCTCTTCTTTCTCTCTCTCCTTGCTCCTGTCTTCTGTCCCGCTGTCCTTCCTTTCTTCTTCTTGACGTGTAAACGTATCTTACCGTGTTTGACACAATATAGCCGTAATCATGCTGATGTGTCGTTAAACCCCAACACAACAACAACAATAATAGCCACGAACCAGACACCCAAATCTACTCATCCATCTGACGGCGTATCGATGTTGCCCATGTTAACAAGGGCCATTGCATTGTTTTGCGGACTGGCAATGTGGAGGCGCGACCTTGCTAAAGCCCAGGTGATATGGTTAGAATTTGTCTATGTATACGTCAGTACGTTCCCTTGTGTGGTTAGGAATACAGATTTCGCGTTCTAGTTTAAGGCAAATACGATCAAATTGTTTGATGTATATACCACAACTGAAAGGCTTTGTTTCAAAGAGGCTGTGTCATATTTGCCGTGATGGGTTTCGGAATGTTAAAAATTATTCTAAGAATTATTCTTCCCGGAAAATTGGATCATAACGGCTCTTACGTTTTTGCATAATGTTAAGCTTATTACATAACATCATATCGAAGCAAAACATGCTTATCCTTTCTTCTTCTGTTGCAAAACTCCCATACAGGCCAGTAGGTAGCAGTTTATTTGTTTGCCCTGTCGCCCTTCCTTTCGTGAAAGAGGAAAGATCAGATAAATTATTTACCACTACCTATTTCTTTTATCCATCTTCAAATGCACGAGCGAAACTGGTCGCTGACCTTTGGTACCGATTAGACAAAGACATACCTGAACCGTAATCATTACTGGTAATCAATTCCACTCTTCTCAATGTGTCTTTCTTCTCAACTGGGTCTTCTCATAGCCCCCTCCCCTCTCCCGACCCACCTAACTCTACCCTACGAACCCACAGCCTCTAGCAAACCTTTTCATATTCCATCTAAGCTTGCTGCCACCATGCAGCTTGAGTTTGTTCTTTGCTAGGTCCTATTTTTCAATCGCGACTCGAGGGTAGAGAAGTTATTCCAAGTCTACGAGCTATGTGTTGCATCATTCATTTTTTTCCTCCAGTGACAATCCTCATTAACTAGCTATTGGCGCCATTAACTAGTTGTTGGCGCCTTAGAGTTGTACATTAAAATAATGAGACATTACCATGTGTCTGCAACCGTTTATCTAAGAGTTAAATCCTCTCAGTATTATTTATATTACTATGATAGATGCCCTGTGGTTTGAAAGTAGATAGAGGTTTAACGGAAAGTTATGATTGTGCGAGCTTTTATACTTCATAATTATTTTATTTTCTATCTACGCCTTTCAGCCACTTGCGGGTGGCTTTCTCGGCAGATTCATAACTATAATTGTATCTATATAATTGACAATACAAAATCTGCTAGTTCGCGCCTCGCTAAGAAAATAAATCAGAGATAGGTTAACAAAAGCGCAGTGGCATCTTGTCTGTGAGGGTATTGCGGAATATTAACTTAGAATTCATCTGTTCGTCATTAAATTTTAATGGTCCGAGATTATCCACACTAAACCATGGAAAGCAACTGAAGTTCTCAACCATTTCATTGTAAATTCGTTACATCTATTACGGCTGTGTGATTGTCAGACAGAATTACATGAATATTGCTGTTGATAGATCTATCAATATAGCTTGGAACAAATAGTTAATCATTGCATGCCTAGAAATTACATGTACCTCTCTTAAGTGGAAGAGATCAGACATTGTCCTTTATATGGGCCTTTTTTTTTTTTCTTTTCAGTCAGACAGTTACTTCCGTTTGATAGGCACATGAGATGTACACCATCATTCTCTCTCTCTCTCTCTCAACCTCAACATTGCTTATTCATACCATATAAGTCGCTGCCAAAATCTGACTGAAACAGAAAAAAATGGCTCATTAGTCATCGTAATGGCATCGTCTGTACCACAGATATGTTTATGTAATATATCCTTGTCTTGCCATTCCCTGCAGGAGGAGAACCCACAGTTCCGCTGCAGCCTGTATCCCGGCACCCATGTCTTTGTAGTTTGTTTCTCTGTCATCCGGCCCGAGTCGCTGCGGCACGTAGAGGAGGTCTGGCTGCCAGAGATCCGGGCTCACGCGCCCACTACGCCCTTCATACTAGTGGGTGCACAGGCCGACCTCAGGTGGGTACTTAGCTGGAGTTGTAGCTTGTGCTATGGGCATGAGCACTAGCGCAGGCATTGGGTTAAAATGGAACGTCCAGACCTGATAGAAGATTTGAGCTCCGTATCTGCATTTATCTATTTATGATTATTCTATCTGTGTGACCTTTTCCGAAACTCTATTAAATGTTAAAGTGTTAATGGATAATGCTGGAGTATGAGAATTTCTAGGATGATATCGATAATTATTTTAAAGGCATGTCTGTTTGTGCCTTAAGTATGTGAGCACCACATTATATTACTATTTGCTGTCAGGAAGAAAATTCAAAATGTTTACAAAATATGAAAACAAATCTTTGACCAGATTGGCCTCTTGATTCGCCTAGGTTTATGCAACAATATTTTGAGCTTAATGACATCCTATGAGTCTCTTTGAATGCTAACAGTTAGTCTTTTCTTCATTTATTTCCACCACAAAAAGTACGCCCCCTTCTCCTCCTCCCCCCTCCCCCACACCTCCCAACCAAACCTCACGATTTCCTCAAAATTGAAGGCACCTTGCTCATTGGCCTATCTGATGTTTTTGATTATTTGTAAATAATTCCCCTTACCCATGCTAAATTATCTTACAGAGAAGCCAGATGACGGCATGAGACATGTACCAGTTACATGAAAAAGTGCTTAGCAGAAAATATTTTTGATTTTATTTCCTATCAGTGATTGTTATTCTTAATAACCACTTGACTCTCAAGCATCACGATAAATTTCTTTCATGATACATGTAAGATTTGTCTGTGCCAGAATACACTGAGATTAAGAATAGAAATGCCATTAAAGGGGAAATCTGATATGAGACATCTGACACATCGAATTTCTCTCTTGGGAGTTTTTTTATTTTAATCAGTTGCCTAATTATGATGGCCATGTTTTGATACAATCTTTTGCATCCGTCTTTGGGACAGATCCGTCGACACAATTTTAGACATGCTGGCTGCAACTGGACAGAAGCCGGTGACCACAGCAGAAGGGTCGGCAGCGGCCAGGCGGGTGGGAGCCGCCTGCTACATTGAAACATCACCAGAAGTGGAAAAAAACGTGAGAAAGCTCATCAACAGCGCCATTGCCTCAGTGCTAAAGGTCCAGGGAGGCGACTCCAGCGCCTGCACGATATTGTAGCACAGTTGTGGGACAAAGTTTGAGTTAGGGTTGTTTTTAAAATTCATTTTTGTTGTCTTTTTGTGCAGGATTGTTTAATCTTGATTTGTCATACAATGTCAGAAAAATGGTGCCAGAAGGATTCTACTGAAATTTGTACTTAAGTCTCATGTAAATCAAGTTTCTATTAATGTATTTACACGTGTGATTTCTATTTATTTGTTTAATCAATGATGTTGTCTTTAAAAAAAAATAGCCACGAGATAAGCAATAGTTAGGGATGAACCAAGTTTTATGTCCTAGTCATGTTGTACTATATAGCATATGTACATGCAATGACACCCATAGCATTATGAGCTACATTTTTTTGACAATGATTTATTTTTTATCTGCACAGCTGTGTATCACAGACTTGTTGCAATTCTATGCAGTCTATGTGATCCATAGGAATCAAAGTTTTACATCGTCAGTGTTACAGATTTGCATTTGCTTAGATTATGCCAACCATATATTGGCCTTCCTTTGTAATTACATGTTTATACTGTAATCGATGGGAAATTCGATGCGTAACTTTAATAGTTGTAACTTTAAATATTGTAAATTAAGTCCAACGGTTCCATCATTTTTTACATAATTATTTGGTGTAACCATGACAATCCTCATTAAGTATTGGCGCCTTGAAGTCTTTCTGCATTGGATATTATATTTATATATGAGAAATTGCCAAGTAGCATACTCTTCACACTTGAAATCATTTGCACGTCTTGCAATCATAAATTTGTCACACCACAAATAAACCAGATTATACATTGGCTAAAGTTAAACAAGGCTGGAGGAGCAGAATATTATGCGAGATTTAGGTGAGATCGGTTAAATAGAAGACCTGTGAACCGATATGTAAATGCTGCTCTCAGATGCCTTACTTCTTCGAAAAGTGGCAACATTACAATGTTCTGTGACGAGGTTTTTTTTATTACCAAGATTATACTAATACCACTTTTATTCACAAGTATCAACAACAGCATCGATGTTTTACCACTGTAGAAAGGCATACATGATGGCTCTGGGGATCACTATGGAACAGCCAGAGAGAGTAGATGGTCTCCATTAGGTGCATAATAATGGAGATTTAGGGGCTTTCTTCTCATTTATGCAGTCAATGGATTTTCAGCTATTGGTAATGTTTATCAGTATCATTATTTTACGAAAAATGTCTTAAACTTTAGACGACTGTCCACCGGCAACTAATCAAATACATCAAAAAAGTT
>JBCEWB010138141.1:0-11014 GCA_039654565.1 Peronia peronii | reverse complement strand
AGATAGATAGATAGATAGATAGATAGATAGATAGATAGATAGATAGATAGATAGATAGATAGATAGATAGATCAGAAAACAAACATTGGTCGAAAGAAGTCACGGAGGGAAAGATAGTGCTGGAGAGAATACTCTGGGCAGAAATACAGAAGGATGAGAAGGTAGAGAAGTAGAAACGGAGTTTAGAGACAGACTTAGAGAATGAGCTGCAGTGGAGGGAGGGCGTAAAGAAGGGTGAGAAAGAGGAAGGGGCGACGGATGCAGTATTAGGCCAAGTGGCACAGGTGAGACATCCGGACATTTTTGTATCATACCGATGTGGGCGATCTATTGAAGGGACAAACAAACTCGGCTGTATGACATTCGATTCAACAATAACTACACCACCAATTAGTGGCAACATTAACAAAACAATAACATCCCCCCTCCCCTCTCCAAAAAAAGCAATCCCCCCCCCTCAAAAAAAAATTTACTTTTATTTGTACCATTGATAAGTTCAACGACAAAGGAACCTAAGCGCCAAAGGCGCACAGTAGATTTAGCAGAAGAGATTAAATGAAATGTTCAACTTGAGTGGCTAATCGTGAGAAAATTTTAATCATTGACTGACCATCCTGATTTCATTACTATTTTACTCAGAGCTTTGCAACTAATGTCAAATGTTGGTTATACACAGTGAGTAGTTCCTATCATTCTGCAGCTAAATTTGGTTGTTTTGGCGCTTTTTTCCCTTTGTCATTACATTCATTGTCGTTGACTGACAGTTCAACCCGATAGTCAAGTGATCTTAGTATGAAACGCTGGAAGAACTGGTCAGAAAGAAGCAAATTTCTGCTGATTGATTGCGTTGTAATGTTGTCTTTCCTGGATCTACTTTGGTCAGTGCTTTATCTGGGGTCATCTCCCTCCTTCACCTGCCTCCTCCTCAACGTCTATGCGCGAACAGACTGGGTTGTGGTCTCTTCATACCTAAAATAAGTTCTAGTGCTCTATTGGCTTGGAGTAGGAGGATGACTATGAGACCACGGCTTTCGTTTGTTGATTGCCTCAGTCTGTCTGTCACATCTGGAGACTCACAGAGATGAATGGTCAATGTGTCAGGATCTGCCTGTTAACCTCATCACTAGGCACTCACATCAGAACATATTATTATTTTACCCTTATGAACCACAAGTTCTGACTGCCGCCATCCATTTCATCACAGAGGCCGTCCCATTCCGTATTTTGATCTTAGTCGGCTCTTCCATACGGCAATCTAAAGCTTTCCTCTATTACCGTCCATGGACCAGTCCTCTGAACACTTTCGCACCGAGAATGCTACATGAATTTTAAATCAATATGATTTTGTTTGTTTGTTTGTGTTGAGATTTAACGGCATATCAGCACGATTACAGCTATATTGTGCCCGGCACGGTGAGTACGTCTACACGTCAAAAAGCTGATCAAAGTATATATCTATATATAATGATGTACGGCCGACGCGTTTTCGAGTTATAAAAGGAATATCAAAATGTGTACATGTATAATAATTTGTATAATAAAAGATTGTACAGCGAAAACTAACAAAAGACGGATATAAGTAAATATGCAGTTTCCTGTGTGGATCACCGAATGCTTACCAAGTTATATATTATGGTGATGATGTTACATTCTGGCGCATAGACTACTACGAGTAGTAATTCCTCGAAAATAGATAATACTATAACTTCCTCTCTCCCTCGGTCATTTTAAATCATATTTTATGCCTGGGCAGCAAAAGTCCAGACCTGGCCCTATAAATCTTGATGTGGCAGCATCATTGCGTATGTTCAGGACAGTAGTCATGATTAACATGGCTCATGGTGGTGAGTTCACGGACGCAGACAGATCCCCTGCCTTACATCTTATGCTCACTATAGCTCTTTGGTACAGAGCCAAGACACAGCGAGAAAGGGAGTGAAAACGGGAGGTGGGAGCGTGTAAACAAAAGAATCGAGGCATGAGAGAAAAAGTACGAGAAATATATGCGAGAAGGAGAGGGGAAAAGATATAAAACAAAATCCTGAGATTAGATACTGCTTATTTATCATCTTATCTAACTTACTACTGATGTCTGCTTATTGTCAGTCTGATCAGAAAATGTAATAGTTCATATTCCACTAAGCACAGACCTGGAAATTCCCGGCGGAATGTTTGTATCCCCTGCTTATAATAGAATAGTTACTCATGTGTGCTACGCTCACGAAAACCCACAACAATAGTAGACCATAAGATTTCGGGAAAACTCGACGCCAGAAGTACGTCAGGCGTTTTTCTACGTCGTGAAGTCATCAACACAACCCACTACCATTATTATTTGGAGGGCATCTAGGTTCAAAAAGCTCACAGCGAAGATTTTTAGTCATACATTTCCTACTCACCGTAACAGGGTCAAACCGTAAAGTGAAGCAAACTTGTGAACAGCTTGGAGTGTTTGTATCCCCTGCTAAAAATAGATGCGGTGATTTCCAGCCTTTCGTTTGGTCGGAACAAATTATTTTGCCGCGGCTTAGTCATAAGTCGGCATAACTGTCAGTGAAATGACATTACTGAAGCTGGTCTCAGTTGCGCCAAATAGACATGTCGATGATTAGGAGGAGTCACAGATCCCAACACTGCAGAAGTACCAATGAATGAGATGACATCACAAATCGTGAAGTCACAAATCGTCCCAAGTGACTGCCATAATATAGATTGGCTTTGACGCTTTATCTTCAACCTGCTCATAATGTCTTCCAATATTTGAGCTTTACAAATGTATTGGCGTATTGCCATTAGTTCAGAGAGACTTATGCAATTCGATTTATTCATCCATCAGGGGGCGGCGTGAATTTGCCTTCTTGTGGATGCCAAGACATATTGGCTTGATATTTTGCAGGAAATGACATGGCATATTCCACAGCCAAGGTCGGCTTGACATTAGATCCCCTGGATAGGGGAATCCCTCAACCGGATCTCAGGTCGATTATCAACGACCCCATCAAATCGAGATGGCAATGGCGATGGAATCAATCCTGGATCTTGTCCAAGGTCATCTAAGCCGAGGAGACGAGGCCGGAAGGTTCTCGGCCGCCTGCGTCTGGGTCACGATGACTTCACGCGTTCTTCTCTAAGAGAAAACTCTCCTCGATACGTTGTCCTGGATTGCCAGCTGACAGTCGAAGTATAGACTGGACCAATTTCAAGGAGAGCATTTCTCAACTGGTTATCCAAAAAACTTAGTAGCAAAATATGGCCAAAAACCATCTTATCTTCTATTGTTATTGTTTACCTAAAGTAAGGCTGTATTCCAATGTTGCTTTTATTGCCCTTGTCATGCTTTGATGCCTACTTTTATACATCTTAACATATATTCTTTTACTCGTGAGCATCGTTAGATCTTATACCATGTTTGGTGCAATTTAGCAGTACTGGTGTCGATGAGCTGTCTAAATAAAAAATCCAATGAACAGCTCACAACCTCAACGCAGTTCTCACAACTTCAGAGCTATTTTACATGCTCTGAGCAGCAGGTCGCGGTGTGATGTCAGGTCTTAGCGATGCAACATGGCAGATGAGGATCGTTATGACTTCCCGACAGAACTACAGAGACAGCTACTTTTGGACTGTTCCCGGACCGAACTCGCTGGACCGAATGTAATCTATTTCGGAACATACGTACTCAGACGTCTCCAAATGTAAGCCCCATTCTTCGTTCATTTCTTTTCTTCATTCTTCACCCAGTACAGAACAATAGTTCTGCGCCCGAGAACACCGTATCCCGTCTTTCCGGATGGTCTGAATCGAACAGTGGCCATCTTTTTTCGGTAATCTCCCTCTCCCTTTGAAACTTCAAACCACAAATTGCATCCTTTGAAGGCTTTTGAAGAAGAGGATATCTGAGGAAATGGGATCTGATGAGAGAACTATGAGGGAGACTTAGAGAGAGGGAATGACTGATTAGAACAAAAACTATGAGATTCATAATTTGTGATGTCATGTATCTATGTAAATAATAATATTGTTGTAACAACACGGTCACTTAAAGTGCCTCGTGTCACATTTTAATAGTGGAACCCATTCTAGTTTATACTATAAATCTGCAACAAAATCCACAATAGGCGTATGGACTCGAAAACTGCTGAATGAATCCATATGAAATTTGGCACACAACACCGTTGCATATGGATCTGTGTTTCTATGTACATAAACCCGAAAAAAACTTATTGCCTTTGGTGTTGTTCTAAAAATGCGATAATAATTGAATAATAAACTCGCGAGGGTGCTTGATCCGAATTGTACGTTCGATGGTATAAGGAGTTCAAGACACGTTCAGTTTAATCAACCAAAATATCAACATCGAGATGCGCACGCCTGCCATACACTTTAAGTCGCAGGGCAGTATCGGTCTGACCTACAAAAAACTTAATCTCCCACGAAGGCCGTGGATTCTCTTCTAGTATACTATAAATCTGCAACAAAACCCATAAAAGGCTTATGGACTCGAAAACAACTGAACTATCCATGTAAACTTTGGCACACAATACTTTTGCATAAAGATCTGTGTTTTTACTTACATGAAGCCGTAAAAGACTTACTATGTTTGACGTTATTCTAAAAAAAAACAAAAAAACGATAATAATTGAATAGTAAACTCGAAGAGTGTTGGATCCGAATTGTACTTTCAATTGAATGACGCTTTCAAAACACCAAGTACGTTTTCTTTGAGTAACATTCAGTTTAATCATATACCAACATCGAGGTGCGCACGCTTGTCACAGTAATACACCTAAAGTGGCAGGGCAGTATCGGCTTGACCTTTATCTAAATAATCTCCCACGAAGCCGTGGATTCTCTTCTAGTACTTCCAAAAACGGCGACGCGGGAAGTACGTCAGGTGTTTTCTCACGTCATTAAATCAGTGACACTACTCACTATTATTCGGAGAGCATCGATAATAGCGAAGAGTTTTGGTCATAAATTTCCTACCCAACGTAACAGGATCAAGTCAAGAGGCGAGGCAAACCTACGGCCGAGATAAGGCCACGGTCATGCTTCGATGGGATTTCCCAGGATACTGGTGAACTCTATTTTTGCCTTTAGATCCATTGTGCTCCGACTGTTTGCCTCCGAGTCAGCCATTTTGAATTCGCTGACCTTATGGTAATCTTCCCCCGTTTTGGCGTCACATGCAACGGATCTAAAAATATAGTTTATGGGTAAGTTCGTGCAGTCTGGTCTCCTGATATATAAGTCACATTTTTTTTTTTTAGCTAAATCTCTCGAACGACTTCACTCAACCAGCCCTGAGCCAATAGACATCATTGAGCCGTTGTGTCCCTCACGCTAGTCACAAATAGCACTAGCTGCCTTCTCACACAGCAAGCTGTTCATCCGTCCAAAAAGTTTACCTTACAAATTGTATCTATGGGGTTTTGCAGGACCGAAAATCTGAAGTAAGAGGCTTTAGACGGTAAACGGGATGAGAGAGAGAGAGTGTGATAGAACGAAGAAGAAAAGTAAAGAGTGAAAGAAAGAGAAAGTAGGCTGAAATCATTAAACTGAGAGGAATAAGAAAAACAACAACAACAACACACAGACAAAAATAATCTCAGATAAGAGAAACGCTGACAATGACGGGAGAGAAAGTGTGACGTTGAGGGAACATAAAAGAGAACGAAAGAAGAAGGAGTGGGACGGGGGAAGGGGTTAAAATAGAATTCTAAGATTCGGTAATGCTTCCCTTTGTTCTCGGATTTACGAAAGTCCGTGAACGGCATCAAAATTTCAATATCGCTTAGGCGGAATCCTAAGGGTCCCTACCATTTTATTCCTCCGCCAGCGTTAAAGCACCTAGATCGGGACTAGGAACGTTTTTATACACTCTCTTAATGTCCAGCCAAATTACTGCTTTTCTCTTCTGAGACTACTTTTTCTGATGGGGCAACCTCAAATTCATTCTCTAGGGAGAAACCGTATGACGTCGGCTCTCTGACTTTATTGATCTATTGTTCAAAATCGATAAGAATTAAGTATCGTCCTGCGACTTTAAACACTCTGTTCGGAACTAACTACATGTAGTTGTTTTATATTGTTTCTTACTGCAGCACATTTTCCACCCAGGAATGATGGCTACCGACCTCTTTTTAAAACGAATTCTATGTGACTTATTTCTAGAAACTGCAGTGATCACTCGCTGTAGTTAGGAGGGTTGTTAACTTTCCTATCTATCTAGAGAAATCAAATCCAGCAGTTTATCGGAAAAAGGTAATTTTGTTGCGCGCCTGAGCGCCCCAGTGGGACAATCGCAGTTGACCAGATAGAAAAAAAAAAGCTTTTTGAACAGAGCTGGATTAATATACATATGCAAGGTTAGAGATACCAGTCCCAGTAACCAAAATTAAAATTTGTTTTAAAAAAGTAATATCAGCTGCTTCTGGGCAATGTCAGCCTTACATGAAAACTTATTTCAAGTTAATGTCTCACGTGGAACTAGTTATTTTATTTCTAATTTTAGTGATTATCTGGGAAGCCTAAGCACTAAGTGACTATCGTGGATAAATTTTACATTTATCTACGACTGTGCAAACAGCAGCCCCATGCTTCTCATTTATTTAGCAAGATTGAATTTTTTCTGTCTTTCTCTCTTTCTTACTTCGGTTCTTTCTTTGGTTCTTTCTGTCTTTCTTTCTTCTTTCTTTCTTTCTTTCTTTTTATCTTTCTATCTTTCTTTTTTCATTTATTCTATCTTTTTCTCTTTGTTTCCTTTTATAGACGATATGGTTAACAAGCCATTATGAATAATGTTTTTTTGAGACACGGTCTATGTTGCCATCAATCACAAATGGCACTTTTTTCTTTTTACGATTTGTTGTCTCAGTAGGTGTTGACTCAGCATTCCTTAATTTTAAGCAAGGTCGACTATAGCTATACTTACATCCAGTTTTATCTGAAAAAAAAACAATCATTTCAGACAGTAAAAATTTCTGAGCTTCATAATAGTATTAGGAATCACTGTGACAACATGAATAACTAACAAACAATGTATTTTTGTTTAATTAGTTTTAGTACCTTTTTCTTTCCTTCTTTTTCTTCTTCTTCTATCTCATTGACAGGCTATCCAGTTCAACGATGAATATGACCTCAATGTGATGACACTAATTTGATCTTGTGGAGATTTCTCATGATCTCTGGTGGCAACAAGACCAGCCAATATCGTTTGCATCCATCGTCGCAAAGCAATAGCTAAGTTTTCTGCTATTGCTGCTGTCTTTGACTTCCTGACAACTCAGCGGATCATGATCTTTACTCATGTATTTAAGGTCACGACAAGCCGATCGTTTCTCTAGTCCGAGTCTGGTTCTAACCTGTTACCCTGAGTGCTCATCAATCAGCCACACTATAGTTTTCTCCGCTCCGCCCCGGCTAACCTCCCCCCCCCCCCCTTGCATTACAGTAAAAAATAGGTATGCTAGGGGTTTGAACAAGAGGTCAATAGAATTTATTGGAGGAGAGGCTCCCAAGAGACTGACCAGATTTTTAAAAATTGTGCATGACAGTGGTCTTAACTATTAGTAATAAATATTTTTTATTCCCCTTGAGATATCCGATGAGACGATTGATTTGGTGACTCTTCCCCTCTTAAATTAAAAACGAGAGTGACAAGGAACAAAAATCTTATCTTCAAGTCTCGACACCATGATGGAGAAGAAGGAGAGTGTAGACTGTCTAAGGGCTTTACGAAACTTGTAAGTCAAAACCACTGGAACGCACGAAATGTTGCCCGCTGTTCAAATGGTGGCTCTTATTTATTGGGGGTTATTTTTTCAAAGGAACATAAAATTCTCTTCCCTTTCTCACAGGGGATCTCTCCAAAACTTTGAAATGATAAGATCTCAGATCAAATCAGTGCATACTTGTGCTTCTAAACTGTTGTATTTTAGCAGTATTTATATAGCTAAGGGCAGGTTGAAAGTGAAAATGGGCACTACCATGTGGATATACACACACACTGTTGTAATATCCCAGCTAAGAAGACTTCCATGTACAGAAGCTCAATAACTTGTTTGATGTATTCATTTGATCTCACAGTAAAGAGAAGTCTAACAAGTTTCTCAGAAATACTTTTTATAAAAATAATTCTGCCGTTTAAAATCTCAAGACGACCATATTATGTGTTCTAAGAATACAGTGATAAGCTAGACACAGTCTCTAGCAAACATGAATTTGACATAAAATGATTTTTTTAAAAAAGTCTGTTAGTGATTTTGTAAACAGCTCCTTAAAAAGAAGCCACTCGAGTTTCTCCGCATTGTTTTTACTTGGAATTGCTAATGCAATAATTTCCTCGTTTACAGGCAAATATTTTTTTTTTCAGTGTCCTCTGACGGTCAGGGCTGCCATTGGTAACTTTGTTCTGCCAAATTATGTCCTGTGTGCGACGGAGACATCTGAGCCCTGAGATGAAACGCGTTCAGACATCTCTCTTGCCTGCTGTGCGTTGTCCAGGTCTCGCTACTGTACAGCAGTGGGCTGACCACACAGGCGTTGTACACCGCTATCTTTGTTTCGGTGGTAAATTTGGTGTTTGCCCATACCCGATTTGTGAGGTGAGCGAAAGTAGAGGCCGCCTCCCCGAATTTCTTGTCAAGCTGGACGTCTAGTAAGACGTTTTCCTTTACAGTGGAGCCTAGATAAGTTAAACTCATAGACGATGTCAAGTGAGTGGTCGTCGATAGTGATAGCTGGCGTTCTCTCTGTGTTCTGTCCTAGTACGTTAGTTTTCTTCTGGCTGATGGTCAGCCCGAAATCCCTGCAGACCTGGGAGAAGCGACTTAAAGGGTCTGAAATTCCTGCCTCAAGAACCTGCCGTCTGATCTCGCAAAAAGGGATACTCCCTCAGTTTCGGTGAAAAGGCGGACCTCAAAAGCTGGCGAAGAAAATCCCGAAAAGAGTTGGTGCAAGGCCGCAGCCTTGTTTGATGCGGCTGTTGATGCTGGAAAACTCAGAAAAGCTGCTGGTAAACTGTACTGTATCCTTCATATCGGTGTGTAAGGATTCAGTCATGCTCTGCAGATTCGGCCGGCAGTCAATCTTCAGGAAAATCTTGCAAAAGCTCTACGCCAATCGATCTACAGCTTATAACCGGTAACTGATGCTTCCTGTGTTGCGTCTATGCCAGAGATGAACCTGGAGTGCCTTCTTTAAATTGATCTGATACTAACTAGCCTGGGCAGGGAAATATGGAGAACAAGCAATTGCCCATGTTGCATTTCTCCTCCCCCCCCCCCCCACCTCCTCCCACCTCCCCCCTCTCCATGTCATTGATGAGTCCAAAGAAACAGCAAAGGCTGTTACAGTTTGGCACCAGCGTCGTCACAGGAACTGCCAGAGCAAGGTTACAAGGCAACGTCAAACTGCCTTATGGGTTCCGACTCAAGAGTTTTCCTTGTGGTTTATTCCTGAAGTATTTCCCATGATTGAGCCTGCCGCAGGGCAGCGCAAGTTTAAAATCGTAGTTTTTCTTCCCCAAGATAGACTACCTTCCCAGGATGTCGAGTTCCATCTGACCGAGACTCGTGGTGGTAGGGATGTCCAACCGCTATCACAGGTCCGTAGGACTGCCCATGACCGTTCTAATCTACAAGACAATAGTTGTTTTGTGTGTGTGTGTGTGTGTGTTTTGGTCAGGATTTACCCCCTTATCCTATTCTTAACTCACTAGGCAATGGGAACGGATCGCACGTCGCACCATCTTACTGTTATACGGTAATGAGTTAAAATTCGATCTGACACAATACGGGCACATATACAACAAACAAATCACTAAAACAAAAAGTCGCACAAATTGCGGCTCCATAACTATAAAATTCATCTCCACCAACAACGTATTGGAACAGACAGAACTACTATAGCTGCAGTAACATCACTGAGAAGAAAAAAAGTTCAAAGAAACGAAACCGAGCAGAGGGCAAAGTCAATACTGTTTCTGGGCTCAAGTTCGATCCCGTCCTTCACGTCTACATCAAGCAATAACAATTCTAGACTGTATATTTTCATACCGAATCATTGCGTGAGGTCAGTTCCATCTCTCATTTCATTTCTCTGACATCCTTCTTGTGAAATTAATGGTGACCTTTGATCTTTCTGGATCCCCCCCCCCCCCCCCACTCTCCCCCCACCCCCTCGAAAGCTCTACTTCCCTGGCTTAGCTATAAACACCGAAATATCACTGACACTGACTTTAGATTGACAGCAACTGTATCCCTGCATATGTGCATTCAACAAAAAGCTCAAATAGACACCAGTCTTAAGATCCTCATCCCCCTCCCTCCCCCCTTCCCCCCGTTTCAGCCTCCTCTTCAAACTCTCCAGCCTTCAGGTCAAGTAATTCCCCGTTGCATTTAATATCCTCGCCCTTCTTATTCTAAATCTAGAATTTCGCTAAGGTCCTTTGTCTAAAATCCTCTCCAAAGTCCTGTCCCTACAGACTGGATAACATTATCATCTAGTGCTTTTATATTCAAGTACAGGCATATCGAAATGCATCAATATCTGAGTGAGTGTGTTTGATACATGATTGTGGCAACACAGAGGCCCATGTATTAGGCTATGGATTCAAATGAATATAGAAGAAACAACTGTCCTCCTGATCCCCTTCTGTCCGTCTTTTTCTTAATCCTAGTGTTCTCCATGTCATTTCACTTTATATAGATAGATAGACAGACAGACAGATATATATATAGCCAGATTAGACAAATAGTTGGAGTGACAGACAGACAGAGATAGAGAAGTAGACGGATAGACAGACAGACAGACAAACAGACAGACACACACATACATACACACACATATATATAATACATATATGCATGCGTCCATCCATCGATCGATCCATCCATCCCTACATACATACATACATACATACATACATACATACATACACACACACACACACACACACACACATACATACATACATACATACATACATACATACATACATACATACATACAT
>JBCEWB010138140.1:5000-26694 GCA_039654565.1 Peronia peronii | reverse complement strand
CCCCCCCCCCCCCCCCCCCCCCCCCCCCCCATGAATGGTAGCCTATCACTCTGTTGTAGTTCCTGCACAGAAGAGCTGAAGTAAGGAAGGCCCATTCCTATAACAATAACAATCTTGATGACAGGAGAGAATATTATAAATTATTAAATTAGTTGTAAAAGCGGCAAAAACAAATGAGATGAATAAGAATGAAACGCTGGGAGTAAAAAACGATTCAATAAAAAAATTCTGGGGAGCGAAATAGGTCTTTATATAAGACACTTAGGCTTAAGGGGCGGTCTGGTGTCATGTCTCACATTGATGTAGCTAGCAGAAACTTTGAATTAACTTCTTTGCTGGCTTTTGATGTCCTTCATGTGTTTGTTTGTCGATCTTCCTGTCTGACTGTCAGTTAGTTTGTTTAGTCCTTTTGTCCCAATCGTTTCTCCCTCTTTCTCTCATTCATTCCTCTCCAACTCTCCCCCTCTCTCTTTTCTTTCATCCTCTGGTTTGAAATGAGCGTCAGACAGTTACTATTCTGTGTTCATCAATTCATTAAACGGAAGGGAAACGTCTATCGGTTTTCGGAGAGATTTAAAAATCTTCTCAATCTTCTCTCATCTTGTTTATCTTCCAACAATTTTCCACACTTTTGAGATTTATTTGTTTTTTAAACTTAAAAACAACTAAGCACGTATGGATGAACTGTGCCAAGATATTGTAGTAAGGGCATCCATATCTTAGATTATCTTAGAATAATTATATCAGTATAAAAATTAAGATTGATGACTTTACATCCGCACTACAAGCGTGTTAGCATACAACAAATATTCAGATGTTTCACTTACAATCGATCTGCTTATGTTTTGCAATTTGTAAAAGGATCAATATTTCAATTGCGAATGTAATATCGTCAGTGACTATTAACCCGACTGACAAGCACTGTCCCTTAGTGATAATTATTTAAAACAACGATAACAACAAAACAACAACAAACAAACAAATAAACTGTATTAACAAAACAAAAAACTTACTATAATTTGACTATTTGACTCCTTGCCATTTTCATGGAAGACTGACTTTGATCAGTTGGATAATTGCACTCCAACACAACCCCTGTCTGTGTGTGTGTGTTTTTTTTTTTTCTTCATTAAAGAAAAAAGATAGAGGAAGACTTCTGCACAAAAGCATTTGATTTGACTCAAGTCAAAATGGTAACCCTCCAGTTCCACGTCCCATTTTCAAAGGCTGTTCTTTCCGAATCGAAATATGATATGGATCTCCTGTCTAGGTGTTACCATCTTCACGGAACATTGGCTATGTTGATCAGAAGGAATTATTACAGTCCAGCGAAAGCCCTGTCTGTAAATGAAATCAATCATGCAGAATAACGTCTGGATGTCAAAGGGCCAAACATATCACGTAGTGGGACATTAGTGATGCTGCCTGAAAACTCGGAGAATCCTAGTAGTGGAGAAATAGACATTCAACAAATATATACCTGAGAACGGATTTGCAAATTGAAAGACAGAGAAAAATAGTATTTATTAAAAAAGTAATGGAACAGTATTAACACCAAGAAAGAACAACAATATAGAGGAAGAATCGGCAGGTAAGAAAATGAAAAGAAGGAAAATGTGATAGTTACTATTTAGTACACAGTCGCACTCGAGCAGTGAAAGGTTCCATATTTCCACCGTTACTAATTCATTCACCCACATAATCACATAACCCGTATTGACTAATATTTTACGTTATCCATTTCGGTCTTTCTTCTTTCCCTTTCCCGTGAACTATTATTGACTTTAATCATAGTAACCGCATTGACACATCGTCTGAAATTCAGAACAACTGCGACATCCTTTTTCAGTACCGGCGGATATCAAATCTGAAGCATCAGATATGATACTTTTGAGTTTGACCAGAAGAACACAACTTTTAAAACCATTCATTAAAGCCGCTTTTTACGTTTGATTTTGATCACTTCATAGAAGATGTGATATACATGTAATAATAATATTTAAGCTTATTCTGCATGGGGAACGTTCATGGTAAAAAGACAATTCGTGGCAACTGTATCTTAAACTGACTATGCTGAACTCTTAGAAGAAAAAAAAAAAAGTCATGTACCACCATATCTAGATAGCTCAGACGAAGCCGAACGGTGTTTGTCATTATGTTGGACCACAGGTTTATGCATATTCAGGGTTACTCTTCTTCTGTGCTACAATAGTAACAAACATATGTTTTTGATGTTACTGTAAAAACAAAATCATTGCTATATAATTATATTTACTTTGTAAATTTATACATACAGGGATTTTTTGTTTTTCCTATATCGCCGAACGTGGACCTGCGTTCACAAACTCCATGGTGTCACATCTGCCAAACTCTAGCTGTGTCACACGATGTGAAAATTATTATTTTTGTTGTTGTTTTTTTTAAGGAATAATTGCATAATATGATTAAGGTAGACACCAAAAATTGTCGTTATGGTCTGATGCAAACACGAAAATATGGTTATATTCGTATATTACTGGGAAATAGCAAATTCATGACGCCACGTCTGTCTTGGCCGCAAGAGAGACAGAGGGAAGTCGAGAGGGAAAGGCTGATTCATTCTTCGTAACTTCTAGACACCAAAGTTGAATCAGTGGTTCATCTGGCAGCTTACTTTTATTTACAAGATTCCGCGAGACGACCAGGAGTGATGATGCTACTCTCGCAGTTCGGACAGACACGAACAGAGATGCACTGTTCTGAGCCATCGAAATAATGGTTTAGCTGTGAAAATCTCTATCTCTCCAATTGGTTTAGATTCATCGATCTCGATCAATGATAGCCACAACGTATCAGCTGAAAACAATGAAAAAAAGGAAAGGTGGGGAGAGGCAGAGAGCAGACTATGGGTATGCATGGATCCAGTCTGTAGCTAAACCCTGACGATTTATAGAACAAATAGTATCAATTCTTTCGGAGGAAGACCGGCAAGTTTATGATTCTATTTTGTTGCATTTAAATTTTAAGTCAGTGGTATCCATAATATTTAAGCGATATATTTGTCAGGTGCTTGTAACTGAATAAATGTTGTCAACTACCTAGTTCTTGGGCAAACGCTCTGTTTTCGGGTTTGTCCACTGGCCTGTTTTTTTTTTAAATACTGTCTGACGTTTCCATTTCAACTAGCCTGGAATAAAAAAAAATAAAAAAATTCCATTCCATTTATTCACCACTAACAAAGATTTATGAGAAGGTCAAAAGGGAGACAAAAATAGCATTCAACAAAATTTTTCAAAACATCTACACCAGAAGCAACAAGACAATAACAATTGTTCACTTCAACAACTTTTATTAGTTTTACTCACAACCAGAAACAACGTATTAATTTAGCTCTAAGTCTGACGTTAACTATTGTATCAGTATTACGTCTCTAATCTACTTTGGACATACCGGGGTTAATTCAACGCCAGTTTTCTGCACAAACAGTCACAGCATTGATGTCTTTATCCCCCATTACTGTCGTCTGTTATGGTGATGAGACTCATGGTGTTCTGATACTGGAAAGAATGTTAGCATAATACCATGTCCTAGAATCCGGCACCTGGACAAAAATGCAGCAGTAATTGAGAACGATTTACTGTGGAAAGTTAAAACTGCGCTAAATAGTCCATAGTTAAGTTTTTGGCGGAAGTCTATTTTAATCTCTTCATAGTACACATTTCACTTTTGGGTTCTATGTTTTGATGTACAAATTTCCCCTCAATTTAGTGCTATACATTTAAACATCTATGTGTGTTTGTTTGTCTTTACATTCACCTCAACACGTGCATTTTTGTTTTTCTTTTCATTTCTACTTAGAGTTGTCCATTTCAGGGTAGCATACAAATATTTCATTCCGATAACAGACAATGTTGTTGATAAGATATCTATCACATTTTCAGCAGGACACTGCAGCACTAAATACCTCCGCCAACCATTCATGTTCTTGTTACTGCTAGAAGTTTCAGGCATAGATTGCTGAAGTAACAGCAGCAAGTGTTACCTAATTACAGTATGTTCTCCACTTTGATTCAAAAGGGAGGACTAAGACATCAATGTTGTGGCTGTCCTTCTTTACGAACATATATTGTGTTTGTGGTTCATACTTGTAATCCATGATTGTATACAAGACATCTCTGGCGTTCAGATCTTTCTTTATAAACTTAGAGTGTTATATGATGGGAAGCACAGTTTATGAAAATAAAGTTAAAGCAATGAAATGGTCCAATTTTTTTTTCAAAGTTCAGTACACAACAGGCCATTGCCATCTCATCCATATGCTTCTTAACTTTTGAAAACAAAATATTATTCATGACATGGACATTTCTCATTAGCATATCTGCATATTTCTCCAGCAGAAATGCAGAAAAAGAAAATCAATAATTATAAAAGGAGTAAAATACATGTCCTAGCACTGTAAACGTGATTTTTTTTTAATGATCAAGAATATAAAATGTTGGCATTTAAACCACAAACAAAATGAAAAGCAAGTGCAGACTGCATTTTATTCAATCCAAAATAAAGACTTTGGAAATGTAAATCACATTTCCTTAGAGAGAGTCACCAAATAAGATCGAAGTTGTTTGTGATGTTTTTTTCCCTGTTTTCTGTGCATTTATTACAATAACAGCATAGCATGCCTGAAAAGAAGTAACTGATCTATTCTCATTTTCTATAAATGCACAGTAAGTCCATTGATCTGACAATGTGTGCCACTTACAGCAAACACAGTGACAAGAAACACAAACCAATAAAAATGAAACACTATTAATTTTTTCATAAATCAATCTCTAAAAATCAATAGTATCAATACTGGTGGTTATGTTGTTCATTTCTTGATGAAACAAAATTAATAGTTCTGTTAGTAAGCTATCGAAATTACTTGAAAGGCAATGTTTTCATCTCAAATGTGGAGATACATAATAGTTCATTCAGCTAGAGTTGACACCCATTCCTCCATGACTTTCTGACTGGCCTGTTAAAGCTTATCATTATACCATATGGACACAGCTTGAAAGTGGAGACAAGAAAATGATATCAGTAAACAAATACTTCACAATGAAAAAAAAAAAAGAGATCAGCAGTTTCTCTAAGAATCAGAAATCCAGATAAAAACAGGTGGCCAATATAATACAACCCAGCTCAATTTTTAAGGAAATTAAATTTGAAATAAATATAGAGAAATCTGATAGTGTAAAAAAATTTACACCTCAGATTAGTTAGAGGAGAGTGAAAAACCTCACAAACAATAGATATTTAGACAGCAGAAACATCAATCACTGGCCTCTTAATTGACAAAGGCATTTGTAGGAAAATAAGGCACTTCAGAATGGGAACTCTTAGGACGGACATTGACTGGACAGCAGATAGATGTATTTGGTAAAATATGGAATATATCTAATAATCATCAGCAGTGTGTGCCTGTCCTGTTGACCAATATTACATGTACAAGCCACACACACACACATACACATGCATGCATGCACGCTTGCACACACACATACAAAATTTTGACAAAAACAGTGAATGATTATGTTAATAATTAATAATATACTGAATTAGCTCCATATGGTAGTGAGTTAATAGCTGAATTGAGTAGATTAAAAGCAGTGTTTTTGTTGTTTATATTCCTTCTGATACTGCACATATGCACCAGGGTAGCCTCCTGATACAATTCAGGAAAAGGTAACTTAATAATTTGCTTTCTTTATAGTACGTCAAGCACATGTTATTCAAACAATAATACACAATGCCTGTGCTTAAGCTCCTCATTCCATTTCCAATTAAAAACAAATATGAGTAATAAATAACAAAAATAATTAAAAAATAAATAGACAAAAAAATCCCAACAACAAACAAATAAAGGGTTATCAACATAATATAGCAGTGTATCCATGATTACAAGTCAATGATTGAAAGCAAGCAAGGGTTGAAACTTGAATATTGACTAACATATTCTCTAGCTGCAGCTACAGCATCGTCAAGAAAACTATGCACAAAGCTGTACAGCACTACCTACAGATTAGGCATATGATTCTTATATTAATATATAAAACAACTTTTATGTTCACTGATAACCGTAATATGAGTAACTAATATTTATACATAAGCAGGTGTGTATATTTGGCAAACGTATATAAAGGGATGTATTTACAACTCTACAGTGCCACATAAGTCATTATTTTTACAACAAACTTTGCTTTGGAAATTCATAACTAACATAATGCAGAGATTAATGCAAATGACAGTAGAGGCTCTGTTGTGTAAACAGAAAGTGCAGTGCCTTAAAAATTAGGTCATTACTAATTTGTGCTTTACATCATGCCACCCTGAAAAATACCTACCAATTCTTGCAATAAATACCAACACTATTCCCAAGTTGCTGTGATATTTGCAGATGCTTCTGCTCCTATCAATATAAGTAGACAAATATTTTATTTTCTTCCATGCTGATGTCCTTATGGATTCAGTCTTTATTATATAATTCTATCACTACAGGAGTACAATTCATTCTGAAAGCTGATTTCACATTCTTTGACAGACTGCTATATTATGTGGGAAGTAGTTTTTTCATCATGTTACATATAACTCATTGTTATCTCTTTACTGTGGCTGTTCAACATTTCAGCTCTTCATCTTGCAAATTTACTATCTATCTATCTATCTATCTATATATATATATATACACCCTAGAGTGGTTTCTTCGCTCTGAAAAATTGCAGCTTCAGCAGAAAGTTTTTGTAACATCAACTGGGTCACAAAAAAAAAAAAAAAAAAAATATTTCAAACAGTTTGCGTAAAAGCTAGAGAATCATCAAACTTGGAAAGTAAGTGCTAATCCAAAGGAAACTGATAGCTAAAACTGATTCAGTGACAAGTATGTATAAGCCATGAGAAGCACTGAGACACCATTCAAGCATATAATACAGATAACTGAATCAGTAAACAAAATACTTGGAATATATATACATCTTCCAAAGACTGAATTCAGATTAAATAAATGGATTACAAGTTCAGTTATCAGTGTATCACAAATGTCATAATACATCAATATTAATGGTAATATCTAGACTGACATAAATTTTCTAGCTACACCAATCGGTAGTTCAAACAATGATTTCTTTTAAAATGAGATATAACTATACATAAGGAAGATATCAGAATGCCCATGTATTATATTATGAAATACTTTGCATCATTGTAATGTACAACTGAAATACATTTCCTTTTTAGAAAACTATTTTGTTTTAAACAAAGTTTCTGAGGTTAAAAAAATCAATACCAAGTTGCAAAAACTCAGTTTCATGTAGATTGTAATTTGTATCAATATGACAAACTTTGTCTTTTTATATTCTCTTTAGCTTTGACTATTTGAATGCTGGCTCATCAATAATTTGTCTATATTTCAGTGTCTAGGAAAAGTAAAATAAAATACGTTTAAAATGTTGGCCAAGGCTATTCTTGTTTTGTTACATATTGCAAGGCTATTCTTGTTTTATTACATACTGCAGACTAAAAGGAATGTAAGAAGGATGACCTTGCTTCAACAGTTGTAACACTGCAGGTGCAAGTATATTCATAAAAAATCAAACAATAACTGACTGATTTTGTAAATAAAATATAGCCTTCCAAGGAAGTAAAAAAATAAACTTTATCAGACAAGAAATTAAGCGTACATTACAGATCTTTTAATTTCTCAGACAAGACATTAATTACTGATAAACCTATGCTCAAAAGCTGTTTTTCTCAATTTTTCAGAAAGAAAAGCACCCATGGTTGACTGCATCCTGGGGAAAAAAAAAAATATTTGACAAAATAAATTTCGAAGTAACACTTGATCCAAAAAGTCAGAATTTTCTTGTCATCCCTTCATGTGTGACCAACTTTGTCAGAATAAAATAACAAATTAAAAAAAAAAAAAAAATAACACAGCAATCAAGCTCATAAATAGAAAAAAATTAAAATAAAAAAAATGATCAAAGAAAGGGCCAAAGAAAAGAAGTGTGATGAGGGAAGAGATGTGCATAAGCCTTGCTGACTATTGCATTTGATGCATGAATCAGAAAAGGTAACTAAGAAACAGGAATATCAAAACAAAGACTATCCATATATGAATAAAAAGGTTTGTGTTTCAAAGCACTCTTACGTGTCATAGCCACTACAAAAACTAAGAAAGTAATGATTTAACATTATATATATATATGTATAAATAAGCATAACAATGATAAATTGAATGTTAAGTGAGATATCTTGGAAATAAAAATGGAATGACACAATATGTATTGGTTAAAAATGAAATTTTGTGCCAAGTGGTCTGAATATATTATAAAAAATATATAAGGATTTAGCACACTGACTGCCTGAAAGCAAGGCCATTTTATCTGAAGAAAAAATGAAAGGCATGACTGAACTCCACCCAAATATGTCATTGTAACTGAAACAAATTTGGCACTATTGTTCTCAGCAGGAAAAAAATATAATATACAATATTCAAATAAAATGATACAAAAGATTTCCAATGCTTACAATGCATACGATATACATATATCATAATAACATTCATAATATCACAGTTGGATACAGTTTTATACGTTTAAATATTTACATTAGCACTTCATAACACGCTAGTTTTGGATGGAGTGTAGAAACATATCACAGAATTGGGGTAAAAAGGAGAGATGTAAATTAATGATTTCTTGGACAGGTTATCAAATAATATCATTACCAAACTGGCGCAAAACTAAAAAAAATACTTACCTACCATGTGCTGTTTGTTTTGGTTTTTGAGCTAGAAACTTTCCAGCTGGGTATTAAAAACATATTTGAATCAAAATCCTATAACATTGTCAGAAAAAGCAACAATTAACTCTTCACTGCTCTTTCTTAAAAACATTTATAATGTTATTTTCCTCTTCCATAGTTCTTCATCTCTTGAAGTGACCAACAGCAGTAGTTTTGTTGGATGATAGAGGAAAAAAACATAAATATAAATATGGACATTGACTAACATCAATAAGCTAAGAAATTATTCACTAGTTCACATGAAATATATCTTTGACTCTAAAAAAATAAAACTGACAAAAAAACATAGATTTTTTACTGACTGGAAAAAAAGACACAAAACTTCAGAAACTGTACAGGCTATAAAAATATAAAGTTCATATACCATAATGGAAATACATAATGGAAATACAAAATGTAATACTATAAACACTGCTAAATATCTCATCTAAAAAAAAAACAACAAAAAAAAAGAAGTTTTTTTTTATAAATGCAAATGGTTTTTCAAACAAAAATTTCTCATTATGACTTTGAGCAATGATGGAATATGAATCTGTATGGATGAAAAAAATATGGTTCTTAACTCAAGCAACAAAGGCATTAAATCAGGATCAACTGACATCTTAATTCATGTGTAATCATACTGTTAATTTTTTTTTTTTGTCAACAACATAGAAAGTTCATATTCTGCAATGAAATCGATCACTACGGATTACAATTGTTCTGTGGATCCAACCATCTTTGTCAGCAATCAGATTTATCAACTGAAAACCAATAAACCTGATTTACTTATAAATAAGAAAAGATTGTGACCATAAAAAATCAGTCCATATCTGCCTGGCTATAGGTTTGTGGAGATTTAAAAAAAATACCACTGAATATCTAAACTTGTCAGGCATGCCTGCTTTGGATCTCTTTAAACAAGAGAGGCCTAAAGTTATTTCTAGTGCTAGGGAGTCACAAATCAGACAATAATGGAGACAGCTCGTATAGAAGTCCCTCTTGCTGCACCCTCCACCACTCTGCTTAGAGTTAAGGATCAAGCCAAGCCTGTGTCACCTATTACAAGTCTGTCTCTTTCCCACTGTTTCCCCATGCCTGTTTCTGCCTTATGGAGACTTTCCCAGGACCTGGAAGAGTGGCCAAGGCTGTGACATCCAGTGTTGCAGGTAATCCTCTTTCGCTGCATGTGGAAGAAGCAGAATTCTGGCTGCCTCCTCGCAACAAAGAGCTCCCAGATCCATGGGCCTGGTTTACTCGTCTATTTTGCACAAATATACTCTTGGGTAGAGGGTAGTCATCATCCTCAGGATGAGGGTCATTCCTCATGCCTTGGTCACTATAAGGGCGCTCAGTTCGCATGCCAAGTGGACTCTGTAGCAGGTATTATACAAAAATGGTAGAAATTGTTGAATATAAAAATAACATATAAATCTATAAACAATACTGCATTTCATATGTGATGACAGGGTTGCCACATTGAATTGAATGTTGCTTAGAATGATCACAAAGCATGTTCATTAGGAACAATGCAGATTAAATAATCAGTTAGCAGGAAATCAAATCGTGCTTAAATATTAAATGTTTTGAATGCTCTTAAAAACCTTATACTCACATCTGCAGTGAATGTTGATGGTGGAGTCATGCTTGTGCGACCAGCCAAGAAAGTAATATTCCGACCACCAGCCCGATTCCGAAACCGAGCAAAATTTGCTTTGGGATCCAATGGTGGTTTGCCCACAATGGGTTTAGTATTTGGCAGTTTCATTTTGTGGTCGCTTGGAGAGGATCTGCCAGTCTGGTGCCAGATCTTGACCACATCTTGTAGCTTCTTGGTCACATCTTCCTCTTGCTTCTCCAAATCTTCAATCTGAAGGAGAATTGAGATGATAAGTGATCTACTTTTCTCAGCTGTGATTTTAACCACTAGAACTGTGAGTAATTATTCCACATTCTAAAAATGACAAGAACAAATTCTGTATAGCATAAATAATATGGCACCTCAGCTCTGTTGCAGAAACGTTCGCTTTCCTCTCCAAAGCTGACAAAGGTTACCAATGTTAAGGATACAGTATAATAAACATAGAAGATTCCTGGCAGTGAAGGAATAAATCTATTTAGGCTGCCTATTAAAATACCATAGTCATTATTTCATGTCACTATTCTGATCACTGTACATATTGAGCAGTTTGACATTTGATTCTTTAAATCCACACACTGATTTCTATTTTCAATCTGTGTCAGCTTAGAATATTTCTCTGGACAAAATTTGATTGCGGTCAGAGTTCCAGTTTCATTTCTATATACCCAGCAGAACAAACAATAGAAATAAAACAAAACATCAAAGCATCACAAAGTTGTATCAAAAGCATATCTAACGTTACAAGAAATTCAGATTCTTCTATGACTTTTAGCTATTCTAATAATATAAATTTCAAAAAATTCAAATTAAGATATCTGTATGAAATTTACTTCATAGTGTAATAAGTACAAGCTTGTCATCTTCTTAATAATTTGAGAAAAAAAAAACAACAGAGCAGATTTATTCTGGGTCTTGGAGGTAGAATGACCAGGGGCTAAAAGATTTCTCACCTTCTGGAATGTTTGTAGCACCTGGTCCCAGGTTGGTAACAGACTAGCCATGCAGTAATCCACTTGTTGTTCCGAGCTATCTAATTGTCCCGTTTCTGAGGCATTTGAGACAGGACTGCTGCAGGAGTGACGGGATGATGCATTGGAGCTGGTGGCTCGACTGGGCAGGGAGGGAAGACCTTCAAACTTGACCCGCCGGAATGACTGAAAGGAGACATACAATATTTACATAACTGAGCTGAAACAATGTCTTTACATTGGTATAGTTGATAATACACAGTGAGTAAAATGGATTCTTCATCAATCTGCACATACAGAACTTAATGCAAAGATTGCCCCAGTATCTCCATATGTGTGGAAAGAAATTATAATGAATCTCTATCAAGTTTTTGATATCACACATTCATTTCATTCAGAAAGTGCCTCCCACTGGCTGGAAAAAAAGAGATGCCCCAGAATCTTAAAAAGTGCCACTTGAATTGTTTGATGATGTCTAAATATTTAACAGAAACATGAGAAATACTAACAAAATGGAATAACTAGTTACTTACTCTAACACATTCAGCAAATCATGAATTGGCTTATGTCATAGCATATAACAGTACAGTAATCAAAAACACCTGGTCATCAATAAAAAATGATCAGAAAACTAGGTCCCCGATCATCCCTGCAACTCACAGGTTTTTGTTTCTGCATTCCGGTCATCAGCTTGAAGCGTTTGATCATGAAGTCAATCATCTCATAGTCCCTGGCATCCAGCGTTGTCTTGTAGGTCATCTGTGAGCGTGACCACTTGTAAGACCAGGTCAGGACGGCCACAGAGAGCGTGATGACAAGGCCATACACAAACACACCAAAGGACATGAAAAACAGGTGAGTGAGGACTCGCTGGGACTCAAACATTGGCCAGAAATTGGTGTGGCTGCCCATCAGTCCAAACAGTGATGTCATAGAATGTTGGAAACTTTGGTACCCAAAAACTAGAGAACCATATAACTGAAATAACAAGAGCAAAGCAATGTGTGTCATATGTTGATAGTTTATGTGATGCAAATGTCAGCAGAAGAATTCAAAACAAGCATCACATAATTTCACAGATATATTCCTCTCTTATATTTGCTTCATTTTCTCTTTTTCTGATTAAATCCATGAATGAAAAACTTAAACCCCATTAAACATAGAATTCTCAATTGTTATTTTAAAACCAGGTATACCCTCTGCGGGGGCCTGGGTTATATCAGGTAGGTTCTTTGCTCCCAGCTGCAGGCAATGAAAGCCCGCCATTGGTGGGATATCTCTCATGGAATGTCATCCTCGAATTTCCAGGGGTGACATCTCTTCTCTTTCTCTCCTTGCTCCTGTCTTGTCCTGCTCTCTTTCCTCTCTTCTTCTTCATGTGTAAACGTATACTACCGTGTTTGGCACAAAGTAGCCGTGATTGTGCTGATGTGTCATTAAACCCCAACACAAACAAACAAACAAACAAAAACAGGTATTGATTTCATGGTACTAAAAAATGCTATAGTTTTGATGTACAAATAGATGTACAATTTTCTGAATATGCAATAGTGTCCTAAGTAATAAAAAAATCACGGGCAGTTCATATTCTCTGAAGTTCATGCCAATCCGATAGTCTACTAAACTTTCCTGGGTACAAACCTCTTCTACTGAGCTAATCATAGGGCTGTCTATACTCACTAAGTATCCAAATTGTGCGTAGATTAGGAGGAGTATGGTGAAGATGAAGAAAACTCCCATCAGTGGAATGCTTGCTGTGGACAGTGTGGTGTAGAACTTGTACAGAGGCCTGGCAAATCTGACCTGCCTCACAATCTGAGAAATATATAGGATATCTTTAAATACTGGATTGTGCATAAAAGAACTGTCTTTGCATGTGAAGAATTCCAAAGGCATTTTCATAGTTCACATATTTTCAATTCTGAAAATATAACAAAGGGCAGAGCACATCTTACTGTCATACTGATAAATGGATTTACAAAAAAATATTCTACAGTAATAAACAATCTAAAACCCATCAACTAGTTACAAGGGAATGCAAAATTGTCATAAATTAGTTTTGTTTTTATTTATTTCTGTAGAACTAAATGGTCTCCTCTGGATTCACGAGCTTTCTGTGGGAGATCCATGATATAGAAACAAAGAAAAATTAAGAAAGAGTAAAAAAAATAACAGAGACTAACCAAATTACCGAAAGATTAAAGGCATAACAAGTGGTGGTGAACAGAAATACTCTGTGCCAAGTAAAAATGTACATCCAGTGGACAATGAAACTTTGATTACACATCTATAAATATTATTTTCTTCAAAGTCCATGCTGAAATGCAGAGTACAAATACTTATTTCTTACAACATTATTACTTATTTCTTACAACATTAAAATGCTTCATACACTTCTAAAACAGAGGGCCATAAAGTGGATTTTTGTCTTGTTCAATTTGTTCCAAATCAGCTTCATTAGCGACAAAATATGTTGACAGCAGAAAAGTACAGTGAAACCGGAAAGAATAATGACAGTCAGTGTTTTGTCTAAAATCTCTCGTTACTTCAGATGTCTCATTATTCCACTACAGTGAGAAGTAAAGACTTAAGGGGAGGGGCGGGTCCTGAAATCGAGATTTTGGCTGAAAATATCGAATTTCAGATTTTTTTTTTCTTCAAGCTAAACCATTTTATTTCACGATTTTACCGTTTATATGGTTAAAACTAGCCTATTTCATGTGTAAACTGAGCTTTTCCTAAGAAGGAGGGTGTCTAAAATATCACTCAAATTTGCTTCTGACTGTCAATTTCAACTGATGCTGTGAGGTTTTTACAGTGAGTTTGAAAGTATTTCTCAGGAGAAAAAGCCAGGCAAGAGAAAGAGGCTGAAGAGTGAGGTCCTGTCTATCAAGTTGGAATGTTCTGAGGTAAAAGGAACACATTATGTCACAAGAACTGGTTGAAAAACTTTGTTAAAACTTAAGACGCGATTTTCTCGAAACCTACTTTTTGAGCACACTTTTCCCTAAGGCTTTTTTATTTAACAACAGATTTACTTGAAATTTGGCATGAATCTTCCTGCATATGTGTAAAATAACCATAAGTATCGGATTTGCAATATTTTGTTTACTTTTTGAGAAAATGTTATCGAAGTGCCAGAAACATGAGAAAAAGTACCATCTTGCCATGTACAAATTTCAAAAATGTGTAGAGGAAAAACCATGGCAAATTTCGAAAAACTGATATTTAACACTATTGAGGTTAGGGAATACTACATGTGTGCAAAAGGTGAAATGATTTCATTAAAAAACACTGCAGCCTTACGCTTTTGAAAATTAGCAATTTTGAGGGCCAGAAATCCAATATGGCGGCGTTTCCATGGCAACCAACCATCCAAAATATTTTTCGACACTTTCCCTCCTCTAATTTGGACATGTTGAATTTAAATATGATGCTTAAAAAAGCCTAAATTGAGTACTTCAGAAAATCACTCTCAGGACCCGCCCCTCCCCTTAAATCAGTGGTATTTATAAGGGAAAATAACAATGTTACGAATATAATTTTTGTACAGTTAGTTCCCCCGTCAACATAAGCCATAATTATACCATGATTTTGTTTCAGGCAGCATGTCCTAAGACCACGTTTTGATTTTACATTCACTGGTCAATGTCAGTTTGTTTTCTTTAGTTGATAACAGTCATGACAGCAAATTGCCATATCTGTCAGTAAAGGTAGACAAATCATATTTCAATACTGCATACCTAGCTAGGCATAGCAGTATGGCATTGCTTAACCCTTTAAGGACCGGCCATGGGGAGCACTATTTTTCCCTCAGGACTGGCCATGTTTTGGAAAATTCCTTAATTTTAGGTCATGTCAGAAAAAAATTTATATAGTATAAACAGCTCTACTTCCGCTTCCTTAGTTTTGAAACCAAGGTAAACAAAGCATAGTTTGGCAAGGGAAATATACATGATTGGGACTCTGCATAGTGTGACCTGCGGTGGAAATATACGTGAGTGGTCCTTTAAGGGTTAATGAATGTGAACAGACTGACCATGCACACTGACACAATAAATGTATTACTACTAGTACATGTATATGTGACATGTATTGCATCCTGCAGGCCTACTGTATTTGCAATATTACCATCTGCTATGTAGCAATGTAACATTGTATTTTGTACTGATGTCCTGTAGTTAGCAAATAAGGTGTGCTGTGAGTGGTGGGCAGTTGCATATAAGCAGGTAAACTAACAGCAGGTGTCTGGTGAGTAGTGTGGTTATACTAAGTAAGAAGGCTACCAAAACTTGCTGTGTTCATGAAGAATTTCTCGATATTACCAACTCTTTGATTTTCAGTTGGTATTCAAGTAATTTATTATATAACATATACAGTAAGAAAACTGGGATTTGAAATTTTGTCATTCGCAAGTTCTCGATGATGCCCGTGTCATTCCACTGTATTAATGTTTTCAATATTTGCTGCTATTCAGCTAAAAGAATAACTGTTTAGAGAATTATTGACCTCATCATTTTAGAACATGCTGTACATAGTTTCATCTCCAGAAATATATTTTACATAACATCACTTGAGGCTTGCTTCGCTTCTTTGAAGGAGGCAAAATTTCATTTCATATTGGGCCAGGTTACTCAGAAAAATTTCACAAAAACTTTACCTACTTATGAATGGATAGATTAAAGTCATGCTGTTCCATAACAATGTGTGAAGAGAATGACTATAAAAAGTGACAAAACACTGTGAAAACAGTACTGGCACAGTGATTATTAAAAAAAAACATCATATGCTAAATACAATTGGTTTAAATTATCCCGTATACCTTCGTTTTTGAATACAAGAGACATAAATCAAATATCCAACAGATTCACATGTGTAACAACACAATGTTAAATTACAACTGACTCAATTCATGCAACATTTTGTTCTCTGTCATATCAAAATATTTATACTGCATGCAATATCAATGTCCTAGAAACGTCTGCAAGTCAACATACATGTAGTTGCCACATGTTTCTTACCCACAGAGAGAACTAAATCTTGTGAATGGAATTGGCTGCCAAACAAGGAAGGAAAGGAATTAATTATTACATCCCTAAGATGTGTAAAACAAACCTAGGGAGCTAATTAATTCACCAAGGCTATATGGCTGAATTTTTATGAACTCAAGCCTGCCCACATTTCTTGATAGTCATTGACTGCACTGTTATTGATTTTCCTTCTCCAGTTCTCATTCCTCATTTGAAGGGTTTCAGGGCAAAATGTGACATATCCAAAATCGCCGTTTAGAGAAAAATGACAATCTGTTCTCCAGTAGTTAGTAATTTATCATTAAGAACTAGAATTTTCAGAAGACTTTCGGGAAGGTTAAGTCACGTTTGGTGAAAAGGAAAGTCCTTACCATATAGCACTATCACCATTTCCAATATTCAGGGGTATAACTCAAAATTTTCAAACATGGCTTTCCTCGTGTTTTGCCATGAAACCCTTCATTTTCATATTATTACAATGATTTGGCTCAATAAGAATGCCATCATAAGTAAAAATGATGATCTATGATTTAATCTTTTCATCCATAAACATAACTGACTGGTGAAAGAGTTCATATCAGAGTGAAGACGAACACTATAGTTCACTCATTGCTCTATTTTTTTAATTTCCTTTTGTAAGAGTTTCTGAAATTGAGACTCAAAAAATGTCCCTGTTAAAGTTTTACTATATCATCTAAATTGCATACATACCTTTAGACAAAAGAAAAAGACTAAGAAAGCATTCACACAGCGTAGAGTGGCATGCAGTAGTGCCACCTCTTCAAGCTGAGCTGGAACGGTCTGATTCTGCACAAATGCTTCAATTTGATCAGTTGCTGTCATGACACATGCCATGTACAGGCCAGTGTTTGCCCATACTAGTAGGCAGATCAAAAGGTCGATCCAGTTCCACAAATGGGTGAAGAATCTGAGTCTCTGGCCCCTCAGATTTGCTGTGAGAATGATGGTCAGATACACCACGAAGGCGAAGAACATGATCTGATGACAGAAATAAGCAAAAAAAGTACATGAGCTGTTGCTGTTTATATAACATTTAAAACCATACAAATGGTAAAACAACCAATGCAAGGAGTAAAGCATGGATTCATACAGAAAAAAGAAACCTGAGAGGGAGAAAAAGCAGAAACAGTGGATATTATGTAGTTCTTACTGACTGGAACTATCTGAGTCATAATTAATGGGAAAAAAATGCAGAAACTGTAACCATGTAATCTCTTTTTAACTTTAACTATCTCATGATTTGACAGAGTGGCCGATAAATGAAATATGGGTTGTACTAAATATTTGAAATAAAATATTTACTACAGCACATGCTGGCTGAGTCTCGCGAGCTATCAGCAGCCAACCCATATAATACCAATCTTCAAACAATTTATAACATCCATTCTCTTCTTGAAGAAAAAGCTTATTAATCAAACTGAAAAACAGTTTGCCTCAGATAGGATAAAATAGCAAAAATACTCATGTACTAACAAGGGATTCTAGTGGCTAGATTAGAATAGATATTTATAAAATAAATCCAACATTTTTAGAATTTATCTGTCTTACCTGGCATACCATCAATGGGTCCACTTGACCAGAAATGAACCGTAGCAAGTGTTCTGTTGTGATGCTAGAACTAGCAAAGATGCCTCCTGGTTTTTGCAAAAAAAAATATAATAATAATATAGATTGATGTTTTATTCTAATAGTTTGATGTATTATTCACTTGTCACAAGAAGGATGTGTACATTGTAGTCAAACTAGAATCTTGAGCAAAAATCCCTAAACTTGGGAATTTGCAATCTCAGAAATGTGTAGACCTCAACAGTAAAGCACGCAGAAGAGGCTGATCTACCAGCTTCTCTCAGGCACAAACACAGATTATAGGCTATGGCATCAACAAACTGAAAAGCAAGTAATGTTTGTAAAATTTGACTATGAAAAGTGTTCATTACTGAAATCAGAAATCCTTGACTTGTTTTACATTAGGCTATCACACTCTCTACAGAAGACATTATTAAGCTGGGCCCAACTTATGCTGAAGTCTTATCCATTTGGTGAAGTACAGAAATTAGGATTCAGATTCTCACCTGACACAGGGAACTCTAACAGCAATGTCACACAAGATGCCAGGTCCTCACTGGGATGGAAAAGAGTGAACTCGATAAACACGGCTCTAGTCAGCAAGTCAACCCAACTGTCTGTTCTCAGCTGTTGCAGAATTGCCAGAGTGTTGTTGTAGGACTGGCCCAAATGTTGGACATAACCTCCACCATGGTACAGCAGTGATTGGCCAAATTTGGAGAATCTTGATAAACAGAGGAGAAAAATATTTTAGCCATTTTTAATTTATAATTTTAACCATATGTACAAATCATGAAATTTCTGTTGAATTATGATTACTATAGATATGAATTCACTTAAATCACTTGGTAATAAAAAAAAAAGCCTATTATTTTAAGCTCAATTTCAAGCACTTATTCAGCTTACAAACTACACTTTCACAATCCAAAATATAACATCCCTCATTTTTGCTCATTTAGCTGAAATAGAGTATTTTTCCAATTTCTAGTTGACTTCTGAATTTTGAAATAAACTTTTCTTATACAAAGAAATAGAAAAATGTTCTAGAACCTGAGAATGTAGCTGATTTGTAAATAACTGTAAGGTATAGAAATATTTGAACTGAATTTAAGATATGCATAAGCAATAGTGAAAAGAATACCCAAAAAAATTTTTTTTAAAATAGACAGTCTTAGTAATGATATATCATAACTGACTATTTACTGATTGAAAAAAGAGTATACAAAGAGGTATTAACTATTATACATCACTGTATTTACAACTCAACAATACATACAAATGTAGCTGGTTGCTTGTGGAGTATGTCCAATTGTAGGCACCAGACATCCATCTTACATCATATGGGTCAGTGTCAGGATCTACAGAGCCACTGTCCACACAGCGCCTTGTGGTCAGTTCAGGTACAGACATCAGTGCTGTGTCCAGCGCAGCAGGACAAGTTACTATAATTGTAAAGAAATCATGTTTGAGTCTAAATCTAATCTGCGTTTCAATATTTGATTTGTAGAATTCAACACAAATGATCTCTAGCTTGTTCTAGAAAAAATTGTTCATGTGATAATCCTTATTTTTATACTTGAAAAGAAACTATTGCTTAAGACAACATTCCATGCTAGAAAAAAAACTTTTAAAATCATCTATACCTATAATTAAAATCTCTTATCAGAATCTCATTCTTATTTTGACCCACTGCATTTCATTGTTATCAGCATTATTACCCAAGAGATCGAGTGTCAACTGGCAACTGGCCTAATGCACTAAAATAAACAATCATCAAATATTAAGAAATAACAGTCTGAAATTGATTAAAATAGCAGAAGTGCCACATTTTTAAGCCTGTTTTTGGCATAATCATCATCATCATGTCAGCATCATATAATAAAAATGTCTAAAGTTCAGGCTGAACACAGACAACTGGCAACTAAATTAATACACTATATCAGCATCATCATCCCTCATTACCTACTTCATGGCATATCACAGATCTATTGCCCTACATCCAACCCAATCTTGAGGTAGCTCCAACATTCACTCCATAGTCTTCTAATCCTGCAGTTTAGTGACTAGATGTGAGGTTAATGCCCATATCCCTATAGCAATACCTCTTACAGAAACATGAACAAAAGAATTACACACTCATGAGACATGTAAAAATAGTTTAGTTTAAGTAGCGCCTCAGATGGAAGCATAACCTTCATTATTCTCACTGTTATTATACAAACGTATAACCTGGTCTACAATTTGCACTATTATGAGCTAATATCAGATTTATAAATGTGTTGGTTCAACTGAGATCTATACTTTTCATCTTTCCTTTTTTCAACATCAGAATAAACAGATGGGCCAGAATTGAATCCAGAGAAAACTACAAAGTACCAATTTCTCCTCTGATCTGTCTCAGCCTGGCAGGACCAAGAAGATAGCCAAAGCTTTCTGTTGGATTCAGCTCTCTGTAGTGTAAAGACTGGGCCAGGATGGATTCTGACCACTGCCAGAACTCTGATATACTGTAAAAAAAAAAAGAGATAGAAGGGCACATTACTGAGATTAGTAAGATCATATTTATAACACCTGAACAGAAGATACGAAATTTATTTCTTGTGTGTGTGTGTGTGTTTTTTAAGTCATCCGCTATCAAATTTATTCAAAACCTATCTCATGTAAATTGAAAGTAAAATTCTCACATGTTAACTGTTAAAATGCTTTTTTAACACTTATCATTCAAAACTAGCTGATATTTCAACAGAAAAAGAAGAGATACATAATTAAAGTATTCCAAATAATGGCAATTTCAAGTAGAGCTTAATATTTATTCTACATGGCTGGGTACATCATTCTACTGTGGCTGAATTTTTTTTATCTCCAGTGCAATTATGTATGTTTATAAATTATTATAAAGGCACAATATTATAAAACCCAGTGCACACCTTGTCATCGATATTCCACAAAGTTAAAGTAATGACAATAGTGACTAACAGACTATAGTGCATCACTGGCACCATCTCATTTACAACATGATTCTTAGTTCAAACTTCCTTGATTCTACAGTTTAAATGATTAAGCAATTTTACAACTATGCTATAGTTACAATGGAATACCAATGCAGGAGATGAAAACTTCTCTTTTTACCTTTTCATATTGGTGAAATTCAGTTTTGATGTACTGCTACTGCTGCTGGCTAAATCAGCATAGAATTTGCTGTGAATATTGTTGGTGGTGTAGTACATGTTATTGCTGTTGTAGTTGATGTAGGTAATGGCAAGCATGAGGGCAAACATCAGAGTGAAGACAAACACCTCTCGCAGCATGGTGTGTAACTGCTGAGCCTTCTTGCCTTCTTCCTTGGCTTGTAACAATGCATAGCCTCCCAGGGGCCTGAACTTTATATCCTGTCCACATAAGAATGATAAATCACAATTTACAGCACATTTTCTACATTAAAAAAAAAAAATTTAGTCCATACAGAATAAACGCATGTACTGCATTTAGTGTTATACATTAAAAAAAAAGGTACAAAATTTAAACCTCCACTTTCCACTCGCATAGCACTTTCAGTAAGTAATCCAATAAATCAAAAAAGTATAACAAACTGTTGGAGTTGGGTTTGGGGGGGGGGGGGGGGGGGGGGGGGGGGGGGGGGGGGGGGGGGGGGGGGGGGGGGGGGGGGG
>JBCEWB010138129.1:0-11014 GCA_039654565.1 Peronia peronii | reverse complement strand
TCTATCTATCTATCTATCTATCTATCTATCTATCTATCTGTCTGTCTGTCTGTCTGTCTGTTTATCTGTCTGTCTGTTTGTCTAGTCTATCTAGCTGTCTGTCAGCCGTTTTTCTTTGCAGGTCATTGCAGACCTCAAATCTTCCAATACTCCTGCGAGCAGTCTAAGCAGCTACATCCATGTGGTTCACATAGTTCAGCCAGCTACTGCAACCTGGCCTGCTGTGACACAAACACTTGTTTGCAACCAAATTTTCAGCATTTTAATCTTTCGAGCATCACTACACAGCGGCCTAGAACGACAACACCAACCCCCCGAACCACAGAGACACCAACAACTACCACCACCACAACCACAACACTTACTCCTACAATGCCCTCGACACCAGCAACAGTAACGCCATCCTTCTTTGAGACGTTTGAAACAGCTTGCGAGGATCAATTGGAGCCAGGTGCCTGTGCAGCTTTTCAGGCCTCCCAGCATATTTGTCAGGATAGATACTCCCTTCACCTATGTGCCGAGACATGTGGGATCTGTCAGGCCATACGTGACCTTAACTGCCATGACACAGTTCTGAACGATGGTTGTGCTACTATAAACGACATTTGCCAACAGCCAACGGCCAAGTATGTGTGTCCTAAAACCTGCGGCATCTGTGACAACATGGTAGAAGCCATAGTGATGGACATTCTCAATGGCAAAGCTACCACGACGACGGCACTTCCAGCAACTACCAGCAGAATTCCTTTGACATCCCCCTTCAACTTTCGTAAATGAATAAACTCTGACCTCCGAGAAAACAGTTTAACTTAATTAAGTCAACTGTTTTGTGTCGCTGTAGCCTCATTAGTTGTAAAGTCAATATAAAATATCGTTATGGATTGGTAGGTGTTACATGTGTTTGTTCATGATGTACATCAGTGCGTGTCGGTGCGAATACTGTATACGCCAGCATTCACAACTGTTCCTCGTGCTATTACCTGCTTTAAAGTCATGATTTCTAATATCAAAATCTATATTACATAGGACAATAACCGTTAAATTATTGATGTGGCTCTTTTTTTCTTTCTTTTTTTTTTTACTATGTGGAGTACTTCCACTATTAAAAGAAGATCTCCGCCTGAATCCTCCAAGTGTCCCTGTCTTGTCCCATGACATCTTCTTGTCCAACAGATTTCTGTCCATTTATCTCTACCACTCTGTTTTTATCCATCCTTTGTTTTTCATGAAAATGACTACTCCAGTCCATTTTTCTGTTGCTTTTCTGATAACCAGATTCGTCACTGTGCATATGTTATGTGCTTTTTGTTTTAATCTAACGATGGTGTTTCGGATTATTTGATATTTCACCTTTCATGAATAGTAATAGCTCGAATTAAAGTCGTGTCCTGGAGGTGATTTCTTTTATTATTAAAGATAGACTATCTTAACCTTTTCCATCGAATTCGGCATGTTCAAATTAGAGGAAAACAGTGGAAAAAAAACGACTTTTTTTTATACGGTTGCCATGGCAACGCCGCCATATTGGATTTTGGCGTCTCTGAATTGGCTGATTTTAAAATCTATCTTCCCCGTCAAATTTCAATGGAAATTGATAAAACTTGGTGAACATATTGTTTCATATAATATCTAACAAGTTACATATTTTTAGCCCTCCCTATGAAATACAAAATTTTCTAGAAATTTTTGAAAATGCCATGTAACAAAAAAAATCAAATTTCGACGTTTTTTCATACTAAAAACCCATTTTTCTCACAAACTTACCAACCGAATGGGCTGCGCATAAGTACGTTTTTTAGTCTTGTTATGAAAATGATGTATACCAAATTTGGTTAGAATAGATTTCGAAACAAAAAAGTAGATGGTGAAAAACTGTCAAAAAACGGGTTTTGAGAAAAACGCGTTTGAAGTTTTTTTTGTTTTTTTCATCGAAAAATGAACATGGAGAATTTTATGTTCGGCTTTCAGCCTCGGAACAGCACTTTTTTACATAGTAGCCCTCTCTCCATGACTTCTGTGTCTCTTGTTGCCGTTGTTCGGCTTTCTGGGCGTATCTTTTCTCGAATTTTGCTCCCTACCCCCCCCCTCCCCCCCATCATTATAAGGGCTCCCATAGAGTCAGTTCCGGGTTCTTGAGAGCCTATATGTGCCCCCCATATTTTTTGTTGTCCAAACCAAGAGTGTTTTGGCCTTTACTACGGCATATAGTCCACAACTGAGCTCTGAAACACCAGAAAGAAAGGAAAATTTCACGATTTATAGGACGTGGCAATTCATTTTAGAACGCTTACACTGATAATTTGTGTGATCAGCAGTTTTTTTTCTCCTCATAGTGGTCATCCAGCTTCCACCCCTAGCACTAGGGCTCATGGTATTGCTAGAAGAGATCATAATCAAGTGTCTTATGCACTTTTTCCTATATATAATCATATAATGATGATCTACGACTGCATGTAGTAGCCAGATGGAGTCAAATCCTTGTTGACAGTAGGCTAGGCCTACCGTTGAATGATCATTGGTCAAACACGTTTGAATGGACATATCCACTGTTTGATACCATTTTTATACGCAGAAAAGGCAGGGCTTTTAAGAGAAAACAAAAACCCAGAATCGCATTTTTTTTTTTTTTTAGCAAAATCCATAATTATTTCAGGACGCCCCCCCCCCCTCCCTTAAGAGAGAGATTTAGACAACAGATATGAGACGTTTCTGCAGGATCTTTGGCACATCATATACGTTCATCTCTTCTCTCTTTTCTGATCTCTGTCTATCTGTCTGTCTTCCTATCCATCATCATTCCAGCTTACTTACCCACCTACTACCTCATCTAATTACCTAATTTATCTATCTATCTTCCTACCTACCTTCCTGTCAGCCTATGTGTTTACGATCCTACATAAACAACGTAATTCATTCATCTTTAATACCTTAAACTGAACTTAATACATAGACAAAAAATAAGATAAGAGTAACGGTCTGCAAAAGAAATATGGCCCAAAATATCTCCCCACACATATGAAAGCATAGTTTGTAATGAACAGAAACAAAAAAACGAAACAAACATAGAAACCAAAACAACAACAACAACAACAACAACAACAACAACAACAACAACAACAACAACAACAACAACAACAACAACAACAACAACACCAAACAGAGTATTCCAGAGTGTGAAAGTATGGTTTGTAATGAACAGAAACATCCGTGTATCCCTGAGGCGATCAAGAACTGAAAGCTCATTAGTAAGCGAAAGAAACGAAATTGCCCTAACCATGGTGTGAGAAGTGAAAGCATAGACAAACAGAACTGCTTAACATACTAGTAATGAATGGAACGCATTGACATATAGTTATGTAACAATAACAGACTAATGCAACTAACTGGAAATTTTGACTAGATAATATCTATCTGCAACATGCTGCACAGCATCCAGTTATAAACATGGCATTGTGTCCTTGAGCTCTGACATGACCTGTCTCTTCTGTCTGAAATATATGTAAAAAATTCACTGGAGTAAACGGGCTAAAGTACAATGAGATCTGGTTCTGAATACATTAGAGGTGAAGATTTGAGCCAGTTAATGACTCCAGCTAGAAAGTGCAGTGAACGAATGACATGGCTGTTTTATATAGGTCATAGAACATGTGTTTGGAGCGGGAAGGAAAAAAATTGAACATTTTGATATTTTTCTAATTTTATATTATTTTTTTATTTTTTCAATTTTTTTATATTTTCAATATTTCTAATTGTACCCATTATGAAGACGGCGAGGAATGAAAATAAATTGTTAATTCCGTATCAGAGAGAAACTCAAATATTGGTATACGTTGATGACTGCAAAAACAAACAAACAAACAAACAAACAAAACTTTCAAAATTCGTTAGCAAGTTTTCCTGATGGTTTTTGCGTTCGCTCGCGGGAAGAATTCACATTAAAACAACACTATTTTGAGTATCATAACTTGATACACATCCGAGGTTTGTCAGTCAAAACTTTGAAATAGACAAAGTTACACAGGAGAAAAACTGCGGGAAAAAAAAAAAAAAGAATTGAGATTGTTGTCACAGTAGATGAGATTGAGCAACAGTTTGTCACAACAGTTGACGAAATGTAGGAACACTTTGTTCGTTTTCCGTCACAATGATAAAATATTTATTTCATATATTATGTACATGTTTATCAGTTATCAAATACAATACTTATATGCTTCAAATATCATCCTGTGACAACCTTTTGATAAAGTGTTTGTGTCAGATAACCTTGAATTGCAAATATACATTTGTTTTCTGTGAACGAAAATCTGAAATATATAGCCTACTGGTTAAAAAACAAAGTAAAAAAAAAACCGTGCGGAAAAAATCCTACAACACATTGATTTAGCTCATGTCTGTAGTTATAATCCCACACTGTAAGAAACAGTCGGTGTAAAGAACTGAGAAATGTTAAGTAGGATAGCTCGTATAACTGTATGCGATTACGCCCGTGAGAACCACTTATAACGGTGACATGTCCGAACCACAGGAAAGACTTTATTGTTGAAACCAAGATAAAACTTCTAACGAGCCATACCAGATTACGCTGCAAAATCCATCTCGCTTGTCAAGTGAAATTCTTGAAGGACGTCACGTTAGCCATTATTCAAGGACACTGGCCTAGAGATAATTTTTTAAAAATTTATTATTCTTAAATTCTCAGGTTAGTACAATAGGGACTAAAGAGCAAAGAAGTAAGAGAGGACAGCTGAAGACTAGTAGAAATGCTAGAATGTTCATGAAGAGATTAAGACTTGTCAGAGATTTTGGACCGGAAATCCATAAGACTCTCTCCATTCCAGTCTCCACTCATTCATCCCTGCATTCCTCCCCCTCCCCACCTCCCCCCCCCCCCACACACACACATATACACTCCTTCCCCATTGATTGCATTATTAGTTACATTTCGGAATGAAATGGAATTTGCTTCAAGGTTAATTTCCAGTGCTTTAGTATCCCATTTTTCTTATTTTTAAATTTTGTTTTCTTGAGATTTCTCATTCATTGCTGTGGGCCCTGCTTCATAATTGTGCAATATTTTGCCGACGGTACTTTTTCGAAAAATCACCAATGGGAATCAAATGGGGAGAACATTTTCCTATTGAGACCTTGGGCAACTATTTTGTTTCACATAAAAAAAGTAAAGTAAGGGTTTAGGATATCTTGATATCAAATCCCCTTATCAAATGAACAAAGTAATAAGGATTCTCAGCCTCTTCAGTCAAGTCGCAATGTTGGTATGGACAGAAAACAAAGGGCGGGACTGTTGCACACAATATCACCCGACGTTCCTGGTCTGACGGGTTCTGTGCTGTTTCAGATAATCTCTGTCAATTTGACAATGAATCTTCTCTCCAGTGCCAGGAAAGAGTTAAAGTTGCTATTCGAATATTGTATACGGTTTCTAAAATATCTCAACCATCATCAAATCTGGTCTATCGTTATGCGTGATCTTTACCACTCACGTTTTTCGTTTGGATTCTTTGATATTGAGAAAATAAAGCCAGGACAAACCTCGATATTTTTCTCCGCTGGTGAAGCATAGCGGGTCGTTCAAGTTTATTATGTCTTCGTAATGGAAACGTGTCATAGAAAATAGAACATACATCTGAGGTTGTGGGTCACTTGCATGTATAATAGATCTACCTAAGAATGGTGACAGAAGGAAGGTGGTCGACAGAAGCAAAGACAATGGAGAGTAGAAGCAAGTATCCCAGACTGGGGGAATGTGGGGAGGGGAGGGAAGAGTAGGAGCAATAAGCATGTCAGACAATGGAGTCCACTATTTCTAATCCTTCATCTTCACCTTATCTACTGATGTCGTAGAAGCACTTGGAAGCTGAGACCACCAAATCGTTCCAACCCTCTGTGTCATCAACTGCTCTCTAGGATTCAACGAATCTCAATCCTGTCCAGTCTTGGATGATGTCTTCCCTCTGTATGTGTTAATATTCCTACAAAGCCGTGTGTTGGTACTCCACATTATCACTAACGGATGATTGTGCAGTCTACATAAGCCTTTCGTATGAATATAAGAACTACTCAAACTTATTTTGAGTTCTCTCAGAGGTATACGGATACGTTCCTTCGTGAGAAGGGTGAATTGAGAGTGACAAGGCCTATATTGGACCGGTGCAGCGCAATTACGTGCACGCAGCCCGAACTGAAAAGAACATTGGCCATTGGACCCAGCCTACTCCACTGACCAGAGCCAGCTCAGTTTTTTCCATTGTTATAAAATTGTAACCCAGTCTAGCGATGAGAGATTCAAAGATTGTCACAGTTTAAATTAACACATTCATCTTAGATTTAAGAGTTAGGCTTAGACGACTTGTAATTTACGTCCAAATTAATCAGGGAATTTTAATTATATTTTATTGTAGGCTTACTGGTATCCAGAGATAAGAAATGATTGGAGAACTGTATGGACAGGCCACAAAGGAGTGCAAGATTCAGTGCCGATAGAAGAAAATTAAAAATGTAGTGAAATTTTATTGTGTGTCGGCTCCGTTCAAAAGTGCATGTGATTTGAATAGGAACATGTCTTATCTTTTTCTTCCATGTTGACTTTTTGCAATCTAACTTCACTCAGACTTACAAAGTGTGCAGTACTTACTTTTTAGAATCAGATGTTATTAAGGACTGAAGATACGAATACCTAGAGAGGATGCTGAACGCTTCCTGTTTCAAGAATGTTTCACCCAGCACAGAAACTAAAAAAACATAAAATCACAACCTACCACCTCCAAAATGTTCTCACTCCAATGTAAAAAAAAAAAAAAAAGCGGACCAGAATCCACATTCTTATTCTCATCCTTCTTGATCTTGCATGTCCAAGCATCTCATGAGGGCAGACCTACTTGGCTGAATAAACATTCATAAAAGAAAATGTTTCTCTGGTGACATAAGAAACAAAACAACAAGAACAAAATAATTATAAAATAAATAAATAAATGTGAAGAAAATGGTGACAAGGTTAGACAGAGAAAAAAAGTTTGTTTGAAGAACTAAAGCAAGTGCACATTCGTCGGGAGGATCTGCTGCAAGGGAATTTGGACCTCAAGACCCTACCATTGACTGAAAATGAAATAAACGCAGTAGAGTTCACCAATATTTGGGGAAATTCCATCGACCCGCAAAGGTTTGTCTCACTTTTTGACGTGACCCTGTAGGTGAGTAGGAAATTTATGATGAAAACTGTTCTCTATGAATGACAGACTCATAGCCAATTGAACCTAGATACTCTCCAAACAATAATAGTAGTGGGTAGTGTTAATAAATAAATAGGAAAGAAACTGACGTACTTTCGGGTAAAATAAGAACTTTCGGCTCAGACCGGAAATGAGGCAAAATCTTGTAAACAATAGCTCTTAGCCTTCATTGTGATTGTGTTGATGTACTTGATTGTCGGTAAGTATTTTATGAAATTATTGTATTCCATCGTGACCATAGATTAGAAGATCAAATCTTGTTCAGAGGTGTAAGATTATTTACGAGGGAGAGATAAATGGTTTTAAGAAGCAGGACCTTGTTGACTTGTTTGTGTGAAGTGCTGAGAGTCTGGGCATCGAGTTGGACCCAGATAATATTTTGGAGTGTAAAAAAGACTGACACCCTAAAGGCGAAAGTGACAGGACCAGCTAATAGCATAAGCATAAATTAATTAGCTTATTCCTACCCAGCTTGATGTGTCAAATGACTTCGGCCAGGCCCTAATGCTAAACGCATTTGATATCTTATGTTACTTTGCCTAGTCGAGAGACTGCGAATGCCGCATGTTTGCCTCACTTCCTGATTGTAAATTTACTTCCTGCTGGAAACCCCGCTGGGTTTGTCCCGAAATCTTGTCTAACTCTATTAAACTAAAACTTCAAAAACAATAAGCGCTTTGCTAACGACCTCAAGTCCTTCGCCATATCAATGAACTTTTATAGTATCCCAAGATTATATAAATGTGTAAGCAAGCAATCACATCTGCAACATCATAAATAGGAACTCCTTTATTTGTTAATGTTGATCTCTATCTGTCAATCTTGTTTTCTTCCAGGGTATACTTTTTTACAGTTAGTACTCATTAGTTTTCTACATATTAATTTGACTGTCTTCTATTTCTTCTCTACCGCTTTTTAAATCTTCCATGTTTTTTTTCTTCGTTCTTATTTCCTTGCCTTCCCTCTTTCATTTAAGTCGAATAGTGATTCATTGATTTGATTAGCGTCAAGCTTAATGAGTGGTAAACTTCATTAGGCCTTCCTTCAGTTCCCTTTTCGTTTCAATTGTTACCATTTATTTATACCCTCTCCCCTTTTCGGTAATATTATCTTTAACAATATATTTTCTTTTTTTTACTTGAATGGTATCTAGGTTCAGTAAGACTTTAAATTTTATTGTCATATCACTCACAGTCTAGAGTTTTAATCCTAAATGTCCTATCCATTCCATGTTGTGGTAGTTTTATTCTTTTTTTTTTTTTTTTTACAAGTGCAATCTTCAGGAATCCAGTCAGGTCACAGATTTCAGTGGCGAATGCCTCGCTCAATTCGGCCTATCTCGTATGTGGTCCCACAGCGTGCGGTGCCTGTTACAGTATAGGTGTATGTCTACAGAGGCGAGTTTACTCCCTTTTGTTCTCTATGTTAATGAAAATGCAGAAGGTTTAGGTGCTCTTTATTTGACTCTTCTTACGCTTGAGGTTGTGTATGGGTGCATTATTGCGCTCTAACAGACGGAGCGGAAGAGAAAATTAGAGACTGAAGAAAGACTATGTGGCAGTGAATGATACCTTGACAAACCGGAGGCGAACAGAGTGTTACCGTTTTTATGCAAACCTGTCTCATCGCTGCTCTATTCCTGGATCGCGTTTCATAAACACATCGACAATAGCACTGTGACATATGACACTGGTCTAGAATCTAGGTCTAGTGACTGCGAACCATTTCAATGCCCACTGGAGGGCAGATAATGTCATGACGTCACAGACCCGGCTTGGATCAGGCTGTTATAAGTAAGTAGGACAAGGCTATCAATATGCCACAACAGCAGGACTAGAGCTGTGTGTTTAGAGATAGTCCCATCTTGCTCTTGCGTCGTTTTAATCTAAAAAAGGTATGTTGTATGTATGTTGCAAAATTGTACTCTGTTCAATACCTGATCTTTAGAATTTGCTTATTTTGGTTTGAAATGTATACAGTCCACGAGTACTTTGGAAATAGATGATTTGTCTATTGCAGTAAATTGTTAGGAAATGAGAGATGCCCAAACTTACCATTTAGTAAGGGTCGTCAAATCATTGTGACCGTTTGAATGACTGTCTTGAAATGCTCTTACCTATTCCTATTTTTTCTTTTCGTTTTTCTTAAGTGTAATTTGCTTGGTCATTTTCTGATCTTTGCCTTTCGTTCAGATGCCTATTTTGCCCTGTTATCTTTATGCTCCGTTCTACTTTTCTTTTTTGTTTGTCAAACAATGTGATGATGATTTCTCAACTTGCTTTTTGAGCATGTCATATTCTCTCGCTATCAGATACACCCACGACACACCCTCCACACAAACTCGTTCTTACACACAAACGTTCGTGTTCATGCAGCTTTCATGATTATACAAATTATTTCCATTCATACACAGTTATTTCAACACCCTAATTTCAATTTAATTTATTTTGCTATTGAAATGGAGGGTGCTTTTTCCCTGGACATCCTTTCAGTCAGTATTGATCTAAAGAATCATTACATGTAGACAAACATCCAAGGAGCGGTGATAGGAAAACAAGTGAAGCAGTACATTTATGAAGAGAAAATGCGAAGGGTTGGAGAACAACTACATTCACATTCAGCCCCAACATTCAGCAAGTTTGGAGATTTGGGCGATCGCTATATTTTAAGGGTTACATTTTTAAAAAAATAGATAATGATTAAATTCAATTTAATTTTGTTCCTATTGTTGTTATTTTAGCAGGGCTGCTCAGTTTGTCTCAACAGTTTGTCCCAATGTAGACCAGCTAGAAAGCATTTAATTTTAGGTCAGTAATGGTATTATATCACGCTGTTCTGATAGGTGAAAATAGAAAAGCATAATACTGACTGTTGGAAAATATTTCTGTCCCTCTATGTCTCAATCCCTTGTGAAGAGCACGTAAGAAGAACTTTTACCTTATGTATGGAGCTATGTAAGTGCAAGTCGGGAGAAAAATAACAGTCATTTCAAAGAAACAAAAACTGAGGAAAAGAAGAGATATGGGAAGACAAAAAAAAAAAAAAAAAGAGAAAAATCAAGCGCGAATATCAAATAATCATCAACTCAGATATCATAACTAGTGTCCTGCTAGCAGTATAGTTCTCTAAGACAAGAAAAGCACCTAACTGTCTGCTTTAGCTTTACAATGACTGCCTAATGTTACATAAGCTTATATCGAAAAGATTGAAAACACTGAGAGACCAGACATAGATCATTTATATAACGAAATAGATATCTATTCTTGATGGCGACAATAATTTAGTCTTTACAGATGATTTCAGTACAGATTGTGGACTTCAAACATTGACTGGAAGTAATGTTAACATAGCATTTTGTTTCAAAAGACGAGGCGAAATCTAGAGAGATTTAAAATAATTATTCATTTTCTTCAGTAGCACCAATTTCTATGTTGATCGATTGCAATTCATGCAGGACATGATCAAAGTATCGAAACAGGTATTAAATCATGTTTATCGCGTGCGTTTCTTTGTTTATTCTCTGACTTTAGCTAAAGGCCACATGTTTTGATTTGTTTAAATTTACTATTGTGAAACGATCTTCTGTATCGTTTTTTTTCCGTTCCGCTCCCATTAGTGTGTAAACAATCGATTCGACATCGGACACTGGATAAACGCCTACAGAGTTACATGTAGGCTAGAAATGGGACTAGCTATTTAAGGAGGACTCACACTGTGAGACGCAGTTGTGGCCGGGGGGGGGGGGGGGGGGGGTCCAAAACCCCTTT
>JBCEWB010138107.1:0-11016 GCA_039654565.1 Peronia peronii | reverse complement strand
TTAAGAGAAAACAAAACCCATATTTCAGGGTCAACACCCCCTTCCCCCACCCCCCCCCCCTCCCCCTCCTTCTTTCAGACAGTTGCGGATGGCATAATTCTGCTGAAATTTGTTTGCTAAATTCATATAAAATATATCTTAAACTTCATTCCATACGCTGTCGATGACACCATCTATATCTGTAACACTGGGCTCTAGAAGACTAAACAATGGCATTCTTAGCACATACAAAAACAATGCTCAAGTTCCTGTTTGATGGATTTGTCTTCTTCAAGAAACAGAATTTGAGAGAGCCCGAAAATATTTCAATCCCATACTCTGCAAAAGTTCACTCCCACATTTATCAAGGAATAATTTTGGAGTGTTACAGTTTCTTTGAGGACGTCAGTATCGATGCTCAAGAACGGACAATTCAAGGCTTAAAGTGATTTAATAAGTCACTTCTATGTTTCTACACTGTGCGTTGTTGAGAGTGGAATTCCAGTGCAAAGTATGAGCGAACCTTTGACTAGATCGCTCCCATGACACTTTGAGAGTTGAGACAGTTGGCATTTCCAAGCATCATGTTTCAAAGGCTTCAAACTTGTCACAAGTTGTTGCATTTTCAAAGATACAAGAAGCTCACAAGATAATATATTCGTTATGGTTACAGGCATAATTACGCTGCATTTCCATATCATACTATTTAACTTTTTAAAAAAGGCAGTTTTTAACCATATCATCAGGGCACAATATGTCACAACAGCTTAGCACTACGCAAATCCAAATTACACCCCAAAAAAAATGAAAAAGGGAGACAGGAATACAATAGAAAACTTAACAATAATGTCAAGACATTTCGATAACCAGTCCATGGTGGAGCTAGTGAATTGTTCATTCGTGTCCAATCTCCATACAGACTTTTTCATGCACATGTTTATCTGAAGGTGAAGATGACAAAGCGGGAGAGAGGGAACCAGAGAAAAACAGAAAGAACAAGAAAAAGGCAGATCAAGAGCCGGAACAGCAAGAGAAATAAGAGAATGGGGGGGGGGGGGGATGAGAGATGAGAGAGAGAGGGGAAACAGGAAAAGAGCGCAAACTGCAATATGGTATAATGAATACATTTCAGAGTACAGCAGTGTCATGCAAGAGTGGCAATAGTGCCAAGAAGAAGAATAAAAATAGTGATGATCACAATAATAACAATAATAAACAGCCAGATTCCAAGACCAGAAGTGGCAGAAAATCCGTAGCAAACCTGAACACAGGTCTTTCAACATTACAACATGCCATGTAATCGGGAAAAGTAAGACAAAGTTGACAATACAATATGCCATGTAATCGTGAAAAGTAAGACAAAGTCAACATTACAACATGCTATGTTACCGGGAAAGTAAGACAAAGTTTGAAAGAAATAGAATATTATTATGATTTGACTGACGGAAGACCGAGATACTTTGATCAGCCTATTGACGTGTAAACGTACTCACTGCGCTAGACATCCGTAATCGTGCTGACCAACACAAACAAACAAATAGAGAATGTAAAAAGAAAGAAAAAAATGGCAACATATGTTTAGAGAAAAGGATTCAAAGAGAGAGAGAGAGAGAGAGATACATGGACAGTCCTGAAAGTTGGAAAAATAACAAAAGTGTATGTGAGTGTTTCCGTTGGATCTGTCTGGGAAATACGAGATTATAAAACGACTACAGCGTGTACCGACTGGGAGAGGCAATTTTAATGGTCTCTAGTATAGCTACTACTATAACACAAAAGATTCTTTGGTGCGGTAGACTATCAATAATTTGAAAAGAGGCAAATTAATAATATCTCTACACCCGCAAAGGCTGTCAGACTATTAAAACATCGTTTCGCAGGTAACATTTTCGGTCAATCAATCAAATGTTGAAACTCTTTAACATTTTTCTTTTTAAATCAAGGATTTGGCTGGTATATTCCTTTATTTGCAGTACCTATGATTTGTTAGGCTTGTTACGGTACCTGTGTGTTTGCTTTGCCTGTTAAGGACCCATAAATATGTTTGCAGTACCTGTACAATACCAATGTGCTTACAGTCTGACAGTAAATACACACAGTTTACACTTTACAGTACCTATTACAGTACCCATATGATTATAGTGTTACAGTAGTATATATAATATGTTAACAACATCTGTTACAGTATCCATATATGTTTACAATCTGACAATAGCACCTTTATGTTTACAGTTTATAATATCTGTTACAACTGTCCATTTTTATGTTCACATATCTACTACTTTAATATCTGTATGTTTGCAATACCTGTTACAGCAGTATCTATGTTTGAAATAATAGTTGCAGTGCACATATTATGTTTGACGTAACTGTTACAGTGTCCACATGTTTGAAATAACTGTTATAATGCCCACATCTGTAAAGTAACTGTGAAATGCATGTGCATCTGAAGTAACTATGTGTTTGAAAAAAACTGTGACAGTACCTATAATTTTAAGCACTTGTTACAGTACTTATATTTACAGCACCTATATAAAATTTGAGGTATGTATATTATGTATGGCCAACAGCATAGAGAAAGCCGAATTTATATTTATACGCGCCGAAAATGGGCGCTTACAGGGGTTTGTAGGTGTCTGCTTGACCCCACTTAAAGGGTGCTTAATCAAGTTGCTGATTGCTGTCTAGTCTGATTGGAGTAGAGTACAGCACGGCAAAATTAGCACATGTGTTGTTTTCGTAAGACACACAATAGAGTTAGAGGTGTGCGAAGCCATAATGGACTCATCATCCGACGATGAATTTTTCCTTTTGGACAGTCTTTTCCCAAAACTAAAAGGGCAAAACGTACTATTAGCGTCCATGACATAAACAAGGAAAGGCCGTCTTGAGGTGAATATCATCATCTAATCAGACAATTAAAGTCCTACCCGGATCGATTTTATGCCTACACGAGAATGAGCATTGACACATTTAGTTGTATTGACAAGATTGAACATCGATTAGTCAAGACTTGGTGCAACTGGCATCGGCCCATTCTCCCAGAGAAGCGATTGGTGGTGACCCTGAGGTGGTATGACTGACAGACAGCAGACAGACAGACGGACAGACAGACAGACAGGCAGGCAGGCAGACAGACTGAAAAAAAGAAAAAAGAAAGAAAGAAGAAAAGAAAGAAAGAAAGGCCTTCACTAACAAATAACAATATGATATGCAATCACACACACACACACACACACAAACAAGATATTCAGTATTTTTTGTACGTTCACTTATCGCAGAAGAATAGATGAAATATTTCAATGATGCACTGTATTTTAAAATGTTACTAAAAGAAAAAGTTGATCAACAACAGAATTGCCATATCAATGTACATGTCAGACCTCTTATAGCTTCACATTTGCGTGCAGTTTGTGTCTTTTGTCCCAAATTGGACTTCTTTTATAAACAGATGCTATAAGGGCATCGATGTCCATTTTTTGTATCAGCCGAGAGAACCAGAGCACTCTTTTTCATTGAAACAGTAGCCTACAAAATGCAATGTAAACGTGAACGGCCAAGACAATTCTAGGTACACATTCATCACACACAACTCAGAGACATTGTGCTACTTGTAGTGTGTAGGAACAAAAAAAACTAGATCTACTAAAATATTGCTTAAAATTGAAATCTGCTCGGCAGCCTCGCTAATTTGATGACTCTGATTTCAAAAATGTAATTAGTTTTTTTTTCTACGCTAAACACTTGCTTTGCTATGTCCATCTGAAAATGCCCCTGGGGACAGTCTGTGACGTCACGCAGTGTCGCCACGGCTTCGCACGGCAGGCCCATCCTTCTATCGGCGTGAATAAGAATGATGTTTGAATTCCGATCAATCTGTAAGCGTCGAACGGTACCTAACACCTACAATCGGTTGTTTCTCTGTGGGGCAAGTTGGTTTACAGAAGGGGACTCTTATACTTATCAGCGCTTGATGGGTCAGTCGCTGAAATCGGCTTTCTCTATGTAGTCGCCATAGTTTGCTATACATACATGTGTACCTATATTATATATTGGCAGTGCTTTTTTTTTGTATATTTTACGAATATGTTTACAATACCTACTTATTTCTAATACCTGTAAGTTTTCGGCTCTTGTCTGTTTGTGTGTTATTTTTCGTTTGTTTTTGTTTTGGTCCTTTTTATTTATTTGCATATCTGCAGTACATATTCGTTTGCAGTATTAATCATGTTTTGCCGTATTTAAACATGCTCTATAGAGTGCAATGTTCGTAAAAACTATGGATGAGAAAGCAGAATCACTCATATGTTACTGACAGAAAAGAGATTTTTTTTTCATCTGAAATGAGTTTGTGCATTGGCTCGACGAACCAAACAGGCGTGGGCAATCCTCGTCATCTTTATATTCTAACCATTACATAAGGAGATGAGATGTTAAGTCGGAAGAATCCTTTATATCGACAGGCCTGTTCTGTGTCACTTGTGAGTACATAAGCCCTGATCTCTGGAAAATATACTATGTTATATGAAGTAAACATTTGTTTCTGATTGCATTTTATAAAAAAAAAAAAAAAAAAAAACTAAAATATCTAAGGTTTTGTCTACATGTTTAAACAATCTGCAGAGGTGTAATAAAAAGCGGAAACAAAAAATATCAATAGTGTTTGTCTACCTGAGCTTTTATTTGTGTGAGATAAAACACCATCGAGGTATTAGGTGTTTTATGATCTATGTAACTCAACTTACACTTAAATCATCCTGGCATTGGATTCTGTTGTTAAACAATTTCCATGAACTTCCATGAACTGAACTATGTAAGGGAAAGAAATGTTTGAGGATAAGTATTAGAAACCAATCGAATGTCAAGAGGAAAGAAGGAAGAAAAGGAAACAACGAAGAATTATGGGGTGGTTAATGATGGTAAAGGAAAAACTGAACAAAACTGCTAAAAGATGCGACGGGTAAAACAACAGATGGTAATACGTGAACTGTGAAAGAGAGTCAAAAGGAGATACTGGTCTAACAGAGATAGATTAAATAAAATGGGCAGGACACGTTCCGTACTAATGTATGTAATGTTTATGTGGTTATTAACTACAGCACATTTGAAAGAGATACACCTGTAATAATCGCTGTTAGCTACAATAAACAAAAGACAGATGTCTTTGCACTGCAAACTATCCAAAATCACAGAGAGGTCTGTAGATGTTCTTATGATGATAATTGCTAGATCTTTTCTTGTTTCTTTTTTTTTTTTTTGCAATCAATGACCAAAATGGCATGCCGAAGCCATCCTCGTACAGGTACCCATTTTATTATTTCTCTTGACTTTGAGTTTCACTTTTGTCTAAGGTACAATCTTTTTGAGCAGGTACAGTGTGCAAAACTGCACGCAGTTTTGGGAAATGGAGAAGATACAATGATAAGTTTACCATGGGGATGTGCACAGTTGTTGCCGATCGTTTACATTATGGCTATAGCAACACTAAGTATTCCAAATTCTAACTCATATTTCCACAGTCCTCAACATATGAAAAAGAATGAGAATAGTATTTACAATTCGGAATACCAGCCAGTGACTGGTATGATTATTATAAGCAGATAACAACAACAATAATAAGTGCGATACACAGAAGAGAAAATTGTCAAGTTTGCAAGGGCTGAAAAGCAAATTATAATATATGAAGTATTAAAATCCTTTGTTATTAAAATAAAAAAAAAGGTAGGAGCTTTGTCATTGTAATGGAAGAATTATAAATTATAATTTTTGGTTATTAAAATGGCATAATGAACGTCAGTTCGCAAGCCAAAGACACTTGCACAGTAAAATGACAAAGTAAACGGCAACATGCGTCACCGGGGTCATTCGTCTTCGCTTCTAGCTAATGATTTGATTTACGTGCGGAAGATGCAGTTTCAAAACTGCAAAGCGTAACATATAACATATGGACCAGTTGAGTAGATTCATTTTATTAAAACCTCATAAAATTAATGAAAACAAAATTAAAAGCAAAAATCATGATTGCAGTGATAAAACATACGTATTATAAAGCATCGTGTCAATTATAAATATTGAAATACCTATCGCTCTTCCTTTTTGGAAAAAAAAAATCTGTTGGCTTAAAACAGGTATTCAGTTATGTATTTGAGGAGGGCAAAAGTGGCAGATGTATTTTTCTATACAATTATCAAACCCTGAGAATACATGTGTTATTTTCTTCTTAGAACACCAAAAATTGGAACTACGTCACGGGTGTTTTGATTGACAGTTCACAGCAAGAAGAATAGACACCAGTTCATGAAAATTCTTGATTGAAGCCAGAACGGAAGGACGATTTTTTCCGTGTACAATATGTACATGTAATTCTATTGAAAAACACAGTTTTACAGTGTGAGTGTAATACAATGTACTATTTTTGGCTCATGTTACATTATGTGCATGTTAACAGAAACGGTTTTTTGGTTTGTTTGTTTTCGTTTTTGTTTTGTTTCATTTTTTCATATCTCTCCTTCTTGCTCTATTTGACATTCCATATATAGGCCCTATATCGTCTTGTACCTTACCAAGTTGTAAACGGCTTCAAATACGTTAGGCACAATGTAGCCGTGACCGTCCTGATCTGCCGTCAAACTCAAACCAAAATATATACATTGTACAGGTATATTTATGTATTCATAAATCAAGTTCAAAACACGGAAACTAAAATCAAACAAAGACAAAAATAATACCAATTAATTTGACAACACGGTAAACATGTAATATCAGATGTTGACCCCACTGAGATGTTAAAATTGGCATCAGTCAGTATAACATGAACATTGTGTATAGCCCGCATTCAGACTGCCTTTGGCTACAAAACATGTTCGACCTAATAATTTTGACTGCTGGTAAGGTTCTGCGATATGAAAACGATTTCGGTCGCAGAATGTGTGTCTTTTGCCATTGTACAGTCTTGATACGTTGACCTCATGTCGAGGTAGTTTTAGGTCACATCGGCTGCCTGTGTCACAGTTGGGCACATCGAAAAGGCTGATTTACATGATATCTATGCAAATTGTAATGATTTCTGAGTACAAAACACAATGTGCTTTGTCGTCTCGAATATTGGCACAGTTCGCGTTATTATTGACACTGAAGTGATTCTTACCGACCTTTTTTTTTCATCCAGCCAAGTTACTCCCGTTTATCATGTACAAGAGGAGAAAGAAATAACTTTAGCCCTTCTTGTTTGGAAAAAGTGAAGCAAATAATCTTGAAAACAAAAAAAATACCACTTTGAGAAAATAAAGCAGTTTCATCATACAGTATATTCTTCAGACTTTCCTGTTAAACATATTTGAAAGAATAAGAGAAAACGCGATTTTTTCCTTCTTTAGAATGCTTTTTATTATACTTCTTGTGTCTTGCAGAGAGAATATCTTGGTTTTTTCTCATTCGCCGTCAAGTTTGAAATGACTTAGTCTAACTCCTGATGCTAATACTGTAACATAGCATTATTCGTATAAGAACAGCTTGGGTTGCAAATTCTCTGTTATAATCTAAACATATTCATAAAAACTGCCTGAATGCCACGGCGACATTCGTATTCATGTTTGAGAAGTGAGAAGTTTATGTATTATCAGAGCCACGTTACCACACTATGCTGTTTGGAATGGGAGGGAATTCCAATACACAATGTCTCTGATCAGATCTGTCCTTTGACACATCTCGGTTTAAAGTTCTGTCATTTCAGTAGTGCCCTGTGCGATATCTCGTTAATGAATCTAACCATATCATTTGTTTGTTTTCACTGTTAGGAGTCCTGTTGGCAACGCTCTGTCATAATGATATACTGCGTCAGGATGTCAATGAAACTGTCTGTCTCAGGCAGACCTCAATCCAAACTCAGGAGTCTCAGGGATCAGAGGAAAGAACAAACAGAGCAAATTGCTGGAAGCCACAACATCAGGTGGATTCGTTGATACAAGTGCAATGCTCGAAATCGTATCCAACTGGCTCTTTGGTGATGTTTGAGGAATAAAGAGGTAATTAGTTGGCGCTTAACATTATGAGAGTAGCTACGTTTTGTCTGTTATATAACATCAGTCAAAATCAGGTATACTTTAACTTTAGACTTGGCGATAAAAAAATCTGCTCACACACTGGTGATAAATACATTGTACATGCAGATGATTATAGATGGAAAATATTAGTCAGTTTAATCAATTTCATTGAAACTATCGCATTCATTATATTACCTCTGGCATGTAGTAACAGGAAGATTCTGCATTACACATAACGCCCAAACTATCACCTCAGATTTGCTAATTTACATTTGTTTTGCCTCATATCATGTTATCGGTATCAGAGGATATCTTGCTTTCAATATAATATATTCCATTATGAGATGTCAGCTCATTTCCCCGCTGCAGTCAACTTGCCAGGACGTTCAGTGTTGACTCAGGTGAAGACTTCTATATCTGGTCATTCCTGAGCATGAATCCACTGAGCCACTCTTTAGCGAAATCGGTTTATCGGGAGAGAGAGAGAGAGAGAATGAGAGCGCTATCTCCGTTATATGAATACTTCATTTATATTATTATTCATTGTCATTTTCCTCTGTGTCCCAGCTATAGAGAGAAGTGTCTCTTTAGTTCTTCCATTGAAAGCCACTCTATATACCTTCAGTCGAAACTGATAGTTTTAACCGAAATGGCAAACCGCAGTGCAGAACCGCAGTGTGGATGACAGAAACCGATGAAATTGATTCCAAACTGTGTGTTCGCCAAAAAATTCATCCCGCTTGATTTTTCGGTGGCAGTTTTGCCCGCCCCTCGCAGACAACGCGGCGCCGGTAACGTCTCGCCTTTCTTCTTTTGAACGGTGTCTAGCGGGAAAAAAACAGGCTGTGTTAAAACAAGTTTTGAAAATGATCAAATCGAAAATCTAACTTCCTGTAATTCTGCCTACCAAATGAGCAAACCTACGCACGCGTAACTGTCACTTTTAGTGAGCACTTTCGTGGGATAGCAATCATCGTAAATGTTAAGGTCGTCGCCCACTGTTATTCGTCCTTTACTCGGCAGGTAGAACTGCGTGGTATGGATGGGCGGCGACGACTGGAACGACCAGCGGTTTTGCTGATAGTTCGAATTTAAGTTGGAACTGACTAGTTTAGACTGAAGGTGTGAAGCCGCTTTATGATATGGCTCTCCGTGTCCTTGACCTGACTGGGAAAAAAAGACCTGGGTGAAGGCTGAATAAGAGTCAGGCGACAATTGCAGGATTAATGATCACAATTTTTCATGGATTCATCAAAGTTCTTTCACCAGCCATTTGTACCACAGGCAAATGAAATACTGAGAACTGTTCATATCCTGTCTATTAATTCCGTCCTAAAGCTCTCAAAATTTGATTGACCTACATTCATTCATTGCATGAGTGGCAGATCTTGGCTCTGAATCGTCGAGTGTGAAAATATGCAATTATAATGGGATTACATTCTCAGAGGCCGTCTGTGAATCTACAGTATGCAGGAAAAGCTCAGCCAGGAGGCAGAAATAAGAGTCGTCTTTGTCCGGTGAGCCCCAAGGTCGAGGGAGATTGGTTGCAGAAAGAGCAAAATAATGAGAACTGTTCCAGTGATAAGATTCTATCTCACCAGGCCATTGTTAGACTTCAGGTCTCAAAAGAAAAATGGAAAAGGAGAGGGATAGGGGCTGTAAAGGTGTGGGGGGGGGGGGGGAGAAAAAGAGAAGGCAGATAAGGAGAAAAACTAAATGACATTAAAATAAATGTTTTTTGTTGAACAGAAACTGGATGCCAATAGCGAGAATGTGTACATTAGCACAGAAATGTACATACTGATGTGCACAGAATCATCGTGATGTGAAAGAGAAGGATATCGCAATATTTGTTTGTATGACCGAGGGAGAGATCCTCATGGTGTGAAAGAAAAGAGATCATAATGTTAAGAGAAGAAACAGACAGAAAAGAGAGAGAGAGAGAGAGAGAACATTATCATGTGGCAGTGAGATCCACAGGGCGCCATACAGACAAGCACAGAAGAGCATGTCCTTATCAAACACAGAAAAACAAGAAATAATTTTTTTTTTAAACCTGCAGGAGTAGATGAGATGTCACTGAGGAATCTTATGAACCACAGACCACTAATAAAATAATCATTAAACCCCAAGATATAAGACTTTTAATCATGGTTGTTTCTGCCCTGGTTGATGAGATTAGATCAAATTATAGATAAATAGCACATTCGGGATCTTTGCTTGTCAGTCACACATCATCAGATCTGTAACTCCACAGCTCGTTTCCGGAAAGGCGGGATCGAGTCAGTCTGACCTGGCCATGTTCCGATTTCGCTGCTGCAAGTTGAGATTTTGGCGAGATTCACCAGCAGTTGATCAAGTGTCTACTGGTGTGATTTACTACGAAAACCTGGTGGCAAAATGTGTTCGGGCCACAAATGTCTTGGAGTTGTCGCTAACAGGATACCACTTTATGGCAAGTTATGTCTCATAGAGAGACGTACCTGTGGGATGCATTACTGTTTGAACTATTGACTGCAAGGAACTTTCCAACCGTGGATTGTTTTTTTTTTTTGTTGTTTGTTTGTTTTTTTGTCTGTTTGTTTGCATTGTGATGTCAAGATTTACAGGTATTGCTGGGTATATTGAAAAGTCCAGAACAATAATAAACATTGGTCAAGAAGTTTAGATCCCACGCCCAGTGCAAACACGAGCATGAGCAAAATGTTTGTGTTTTGGAATGTTCGACTTGATGGGAGCTTTTGTTGTAAATAAAAAAAAATTGCCGCAGCATCTCTAATGAGATACGTCAAACACAGGAATAGGCTTGCATGGTTGTCACGAGTTCGAACAGCTGGGCTATCGTGGGTGCTCAGATTTTCTGGAAGAAATAGGTTTCTGCAGTCCGCTGAAAGAGTTTAATGATTGAATGCAAGAAATGTGTTGTTGATGTTGTTGTTGTTGTTGTTGTTGTTGTTGTTGTTGTTGTTGTTGTTGTTGTTGTTGTTGTTGTTGT
>JBCEWB010138096.1:0-11016 GCA_039654565.1 Peronia peronii | reverse complement strand
TCCTTAGTGCTAAAATTAAGCCAAAAATAAATACAGAAAAAAAATCATAACTTTGCAACAAATAGAGATATTTAAAACATTCAAAAAGCTTTGTAATCAGGGGATCAAGACTGTTGTACTGAGCATAGTTTCATGATCATTGGTGAACTTTGAATTTTTCCTCTGAACTACCTAAAAACACCAATAAATCTTGCATATACATAAGATCTATCGTGAACTGAGATGTGATCTAGCCTAGATCTACTTCCGGATCAATGCAGTTTAGCATTCGATCAAGCTGTAGATCTGAGTCAAATGCCTGGAGTAAGAAAGCATAGTCAAGCAGATATTTATTAGATAAAAATGAAAGTTGTTTATTCCTACTATTTTGCTCTTCAAAAGCTTATAATATTTAATATCCTCCATTTTTTTTGTCTCTCCTTTCTCTCTCTCTCTCTCTCTCTCAGTCTCTCGATTTCTGCTTCTTTTTATATCGCATTGAGTATTAAAACAGATCGTTGATAATAATGGCAAATACAGTAGATAAATCATTTATTCTTCATTTAAATTTAACAAATGGGGCACTTTGCTTGAAAAAGAAACCGGCTGTGGTTGTTTCTCTACGACCACTGAACTTCACCTGACCGGAGGTCAGAAAAATGTAAACACATCGGGCCGCCACTGTGCGCAGGAAGTTGAACATACGTACGAAGACTGCCTCTGATTAATGTATACACAAAAGGGTATTGCCTCATTATAAATCTATCAATTACACTAGTGTATTAAGTTATATATCCATATCTGAGTCATCTTAAAAAAAAAATTTTAAAAATCGCTTGGGTCCGTATAGCAGAAATATTCTATGGGGACCCGGGTCCTTCTAAAAATAGCCCCGGGTCCGTGGTCCAGGTCCATGAGGGGTGTTGTAAAAATAGTTTGGGTCCGTATAGCAAAAATATTCCATGGGGACCCGGGTCCGTATAGCCACTTCGTAATTAAAAATGCGATTGATATCTAGTGGAAAATGAGACAAAGAAGTGACTAAGTAATAAGGACAAGAAATAAACACAGAAAAGAAATATAACAGGCAGCAAAATCATGGATTTCAGATTAAACAAGCACATAATAGTCATCTCAAGATAAGGAAAGATGGCAAATCTGCAAACTGTACTTTCTGTCAGAATAATTAACTCATGCCTGATCCTTTTATGCATGGGAAGGATATTAATTTAATAATTATTGATCGACATCTCCCATACTTTTCATGTTAAAAGTCACAGAACAAGGCAGACAGTGAGAAGGGTTTGTTGTTTCATTTCATTTTAAGTTGGGTTGTGGTTTGAATGTTTAGTTTACGATGCAACAAGGGCAGCCACACTGGAAATCAATAACTGTGGCCGAAGAGAAAAAGACAAATCACATCTTATAAAGAATGGCTTCAAAAAAAAAAAGGATGTGAACATTTTTTTTACTTGTGATGAGAATAGAGATTAGACAGCATTGTATACAGCTCTGATAATGATCCAGAGTATGTTCCTGATTTTTTTAGGCCTAGATCTAGTTCAGGTGAAATGGATGAATGCAGTAATCACCTGAACTAGATCCTGATCTAATAAGTAGATCTAGATCTAACTAGATCAAGAAGATCTGGATATAGCACTCAAGACCATATGAGTCACATAAATATAACACTATCTTGATCGCTATTCTTATCAAAAGCCGCAAAAATGTTTCTATTCTTCTCGGAAGCAGTTCACTCTGTGAAACAAAAAAACAAAACAAAACAAAATTCTGAAAAACATATCATTTTCAAAAATTCATAAAATAAAAGCTATTCGTCAGTTGTATTGATTTATCTTTTCTCTAAACAAGCATGTTTTTGAAATCGTAACGTATAATATAAATGTTCTATGTTGATATCTGCAATATTTTTTCTTTATAAGAACTTGAAAAGTTGGTAAAAAGGTCGGGCTGCAATGAATGATGAGCTGCAAATTGGTCAGATGCAGAATCCTCACAATTTTATTGAAAATAACCAGGCATTATGTATACATTTGGTTCGATAAGTATAAGTACACTCTGACACGGTTAAAATGAAATTTGCGGGGAATGGAAATCATTTCGTTCTATCGCTATTTTGTTGTATCCGAAGGGGCTAAATTGAAACAGGGATGCAAGTTTAATTATTGAATTACCTCCCCTGACTGAAGAGTGTCTGCACCGTGACCTTATGTGTTAAGGCCATTTCATTTTCATTTTTGTTGTTCATATGAAATGTGTGGTTATGTAGCTGTTATGTCGTTTGCTTGTGATTTTTCTGTTTTTTTAATTCTTCAGGATTGTAGACAAAGTGGAATTTGGAATGGCATTCTTTCTGCAGATATCCGACTTTTCTAGTAAACCTTCATCAACTTCACAAATCAGTGTCCTTTTGAACTGCAGCGATAAACCTGTTCTCCTACGTTTTACCATGTTCAGTTTCGATGAATTCATCATTGATTGCCAGCCTAGATCTAAAATAGCTTTATCGTCATCTTAAAGCTCACAATTTTCATTATGAAACTGAAGGATACCTATCGACTTCTCAAAACTGGCTTTCAAGAAACACTGACAGACACAACTGGTTTGACTGACCGACTGCCTGCAAGTGGAAGTGTGTACATACAGTGTATGAATGAAAAGACAAAGGCCAAGCTATCCACTGATACGGTTTACGGTGTTGGGAGGCTTTCAACCTCCTAGAGGGGTGGTCTCGGCTGAATCCTCTGATACTGTGGTTGTGTGACTATAAATAACGATGAAATCGTAATAGCCTCACACATGCACGTAATAGGTGTCACCCTCTCACGGTACATCCTACTTGATTAGGGCCACGAGCAACGGGTAAGGTGTGAAATGGGGGATGTAGGTGCATTATTTCTATACGCTTGCGCCTCAGGCCTTACCCTCAGTTTCATACCATTGGGCAGTACAGCACATTGCGGGCGCTGGTACTTGACTCACTCACAGGTGATTTCTTTGTCGGGGCTTGTGTCATACTGCTGGGCCGTACAGCACATTGCAGGTACTGGTAGGCCTACTTGACGCACTTTGAGATGATTTGTTTGTCGGAGGGAACTGGTCTGGTACCTGAGCTTGGTCTTGGTTATGTTTAGTATGAAAGAAAAGTGTGATCGGGGAAACAAAAACCGTTCGTTATAAGCGTAGTTTTTGTATCAGTCCATCATTTTATTGTTTGGTAAGCATAAGAAATTACATAGCAAAAAAACAGTTCCCAAAGATTCTTTCTTAACAAAGCAAGTTTCGTTTTAAGCGTTTTCTTAATAACTGTATTAGAGTGTATAAAATATTGGTTTAGATGATTTATTTTGTGGTTGATTTATCAATCTTTTTCAGCATTTAAAGACGTTGTATCTTCAAGTGCTTCATGTCTACAAGAGGGTGGAGTGATTGCAGTTCCAACGGACACCATTTATGGAGTGGCCGGTCTTGCTCAAAACACAGAAGCTATCAACAGGATATATGAAATTAAGCACAGAAATGTCCATAAACCAATTGCTATTAGTGTGGGTGTAATTGATGATATATACAGGTAATGATTCATTTTAGTTTCAAAATATGTGAGTTTTGGATTAGTAGAATATCTGTTATAACACTGAGTGTGATTCTGAGCATGTGTCTTTAGATGCTCATTCAAAGTTTCTAATACAGACCCATATTTCAAATTCTGTAGAACAGTTTCGTTTGGTTATGAGTTGGATATCTCCTGATATTTTCTCTCATACCAATTGCAAATTCACCTAAATAAAGCCACTTATAGGTGTTAGACAGAGAAACTGTACAACTCTTGTCCCACCATTTACTAAAGCTGCACCAGAACTTCATAAATCATGAAAAGTGCTCAAGAAGTTCTATGGTATTAAAGTTGTTGTACTTTTGAAGAAGATGTATAAACATGTCTGCAAAAAACTTGATGAGTGATTTATGTCATTGTTCCTCTGGCTCTTGAATAATTCGGTTTTTGAAAATAATTTAGATCTTGCTAATCTTTTGATTGGTTGTATGCAGTCTGAATGGTTCTTATTTGTGAACAAATAATCCAGTTTTTAAATTGTAGGTTGTTTAGTGATAGTTACATCTTCTTATTTTGTTCACTATCATTACCATTATCATTTTTTAGCATAATGCCTTCAAATCAGCATTTAGGCTGATTTTGTTTATTTATTTGGAAGAAATAATTTTTTTTATGCTATTATTTGTTTATGTCATTCAGTGCCTCAGATGGCTGATTACAGGTTATTTATGTAATACTATCTTAAGTGAATAGTAATTTATTTTTATCAATGAAAAGTAAATGGCAAATATTTCATATTATATTTTGCTTTTTCCTGTCCATACAGGTGGAGCAAGGTCACAGTTTCAAAAGAAATTCTAAATGACTTACTTCCTGGACCTGTGACTGTGGTGTTTGAAAGAAGTCCTGCTCTCAATCCAGCCCTCAATCCTGACACACACCTTGTTGGTATTCGCATTCCCGATCATAGATTTATGCAGGAACTGGCTAGAGAATGCAACAGTCCCATTGCCCTCACTAGTGCAAATATCAGTGGAGCCAGCAGCTGCTTGCAGGTTGAGGTAAGAATTGCATTTTTTTAATCTTTGTAAAGCAGTCCAAAGTTTTCTGTGGTTTTCGTACTGTCAAGAGTGTAGGATTTTTATTTAAGATAATTTTTGGAGTGTTATATGCAGTGCACTCCACTTAACTCAGTACCAAGTAGCTCAACACTCGAACTTGCTTGACCAAATTTTTTAATCATTTCCTTCTTTTTCTTTGTCAAAACAAACCTGGCTACCTCAGCCATCCACATAGTTCTCATCTGTTTAGCTCAATCTAATTTCATGTAAAAACTCTAGCCATAAACAAGGTATTAGAACATATGGAGACTGGCAAGGCTTGTAAAGGCAGCAAGTGCGCTTGAGGCGAAAGACGAGGTCATGGCACCATGATGTAAGAGAGGGCAGGATGGGCATTGATGTAGCATTCATTACTACTTAGCAACGTGAGAAACTCACCACATGTAATGCTAGTTTTATGGGTCATGAGAGTGTAAGTGGATATCTCGTAAGAGTTAGAGCCTGTACAGTATGGGGATAGGCACTGACTATATGAATGCTTTCTAGTATGATTATTATTATATCTCTGTGCAATGTATCGTGTGTGTTTGCACTGGTTGGCTTGACTTTATTGTCAGGTGTTACTTGAAAATATTGGACATTGCCATATATCTTATGGCTTTTGTCTTCATTATTGTGTCTTTGTGCATGTGCACATCCATCTGTGTGTTCTGAAAAATGTAGATGACCTTGGTAAAAAAAATAGGGCATTTGGGTCTTCACTGACTTTTTAATTTATTAAAATATTGTTTAGTACGATACAAGTCCAGTGCGATAACATTGAAACAGGAAGTACAGGGTGACCAAAGAAACCAGAACCCTTAAAAATTTTATTAAATTCTACAAAGGTCCAGCAAAATTTTGAGAAATCTGCTGGACTTAAACTTCAGTCTGTGTACATTCATTCTCCAAAGTTTCAGCTGTCTTGGTTGCTTCACATGAAAGTCATAGTCTTTCAAATATATCTTCCAAATGGTGTCCTTGACGTTGGAGGCAAACTTGCATACATCATGCAAAATTGTCAGTTACTTGAGCACATTCCTCCATGGGGATTTCTCTGATTTTTGCTGTGATCTCCCTTCAGCTCACCAATCATTTGAGGGTTGTTCTCGTACACATTATCCTTGAGATATCCCCACAGATAAAAATCGATGGCTGAAACTTTGGAGAATGAATGTACACAGATTGGAAGCAAATTTTGAGAATTTTGCTGGACCTTTGTAGGGTTTAATAAAATTTTTATGGATTCTGATTTTTTTGGGAGGGTCACCCTGTATGACTGAGTTTTGCATGTACTCCGGGCGAGAGTGGAATAGCACTTGGTGGTCATTTGAAGACCAAGATCAAGACAGGGTTATGCTGGGCTTTGTTTTGTTTTATACCTAGACCTCAACATCACATGAGCCCCCCCCCCCCTCCATCCCCCCCAAGCTCTGCTAGTGGGAATCATTGGGCCTAGGCTCGGCCTTGTGGCCGATCCTTCTCGGTCTCACTCAGCTGTCTGTCTCAAAGTCATGAGCCAAGCAGTAGGATTTCTCTTCTTGGTACCAGTCCTGGCGAGAAGTAAGGTGACTTCTTGAGCTTCTCCCTCGGTAAAAAAAATGTACTGCTCGCCCACCCCTTTACCATTACCCTTTTCCCACGCAGACATTACCAAGCTAGATAACAATTATGTTCTCACTGGATAAGCTGATGATGGATGGCAGTACTCATGACCCATTTTTTTTTTTGTGTTTTGTTTTTTTTGTGTTGTTTTGTTCTTTTGCCGTCGGCTTTTAACCAAAACCCCTCTTTTTATTTATTTATTTTTGATCTCACCTTCCTGTGAAACCTCACAAACTTCTCATAGCATATTACGTTTAGAATTTTTTTGTAAATGTGAATGTGTGTGTCTTTCATAATTGGACAGTGCTCAACCGACCTGACAAAACACTATGGACAGCAAATTTTCCGCCTTTTTGAAGATAACGATTTGACATCCTTGGTGACAATATAAACTGCACAGCTGATGTGGAAAACAATGTCGTATTTGGATGAGACATAAAAATGAAAAACGTGGGGCAAGGAGAAGAGAAGATGACCAGAAACACTTGACTTAGATGAAGATCTATCTAACAAATGCAGCAACTGTAAAATCCAGCTCTCAAAAAGCAGTTTTATTGAGCATGTCAATTACAAATATCCACGGAGTCATCCATGCCACATTTAAGCTTTTCTATAATATATACACAAAGGCAATATACTGCAATAATGACATCGAGGGAACTCTTCCTACAAAAAATGCTATAAAACCCACGGAACATTAAAGGGATATAACAAATAAATTTTTTCCATGAACATTGTATTGTTGCGCTAATGCTAATTTTAGCTGAAAACCCACTTAACTCAACAAATTTTATTCAAGAGTGTAGTGTATTTGTAGCATTGTGTCATATGCAAGTATGCTGTTCACCTGTCCTTTCAGGAATTTAATACTTTGTGGCCCAGTATTGATTTGATAGTCAATGGTGGCAAACTGAGTGATACAGAAGAATCTCGCCTTGGTTCAACAGTTGTGGATCTCTCGGCACCTGGAACATTTCATATCATCCGACCAGGAAGGTGAATAACTCTTAGAATTTTTCATTCATATCTCTATCATGCTCACTGATACGTTATATTTCTTTGGTACGAAAGTCAGTTTTTGCATTGCCTGACCCAGATTTTCTATCATGGCAATGTATATATTTGAACCTAGCAGATTCTGTTAACGCACATTTATTTTATCATTATTTTAGTCTCATCTCAGCACTGTACGGATGTTGGAATGTAAAGTCCACAATAAGCTACTTTTCAGGTTTTGACTATTTTGTCTTTGTGTAATTGAAAAGCTCATACAAGAGAGCACTGAATTGCTTATTTTTTGCACATTTTAGAAAAAGATGACAATTCTTTTTTGTAAATTAGACCCATTTGGTGCTGATGCCCCTCCTGCTTACACAGAAAGTTTGTCAGACTCACGTGTAAGAATTGGATAATATGCTGCAGATAGTTTCTTAAAATAACAATTTCAGAAATTTGATTCTGAGCATGTGTCTTTGGATCTTCATTCAAAGTTTCTAGCACAGATCCATATTTCAGTTCTGTAGAGCAGTTTTCTGTGGTTGCGAGTTTGCTGAGTAAGGCAGTTGATAAACAGGAAAACTGTATAGTTCTTATCCTGCGAGTGATAGAAGCTGCACCAGAACTTCATAAATTATGAAGAGTGTTCAAGAGTTTCTAAAGTGTTAAAGTTATTCTACTTTTGAACAAAGACATGTAGACCTATCTGCAAAAAACTTAAATGATAGAAGCTGCACCAGACCTTCATAAATTTGGACTTATGTAATCTTTAACTAAACTGCTTTTAATTTGAGAAGTACAAACTGGTTTAGTACTGACTGCAGTGACAGTATGTCTTTTGTTCATTTATAATATGCTGTTTTCAATTTTTTTTTTTTCAGTGCCTACAAGGCAACACACAGCTGTTTACAAGACAAGCATGGGCTGAGGGAAGTTTCACTTGCACCAAGTAGATAATAATGCTGTGGGCCAAAGACAGAGAATCTCTCCTCAGGGATCATGACACGTTTGTTTGCCAAATATCATCAATAGATGGTTCAACCTGTTAAACATAATTTACTAATACTCATTTTTTTTCGCAATATATATTTGTTATCTGTCCTGAGAAACCAAATGTACATGCTTTTTAATTTTTCTTTGTTTGTCAGGACATTTTTTTGCTTACTAAATTCATGAAAGTGACAGAAGATGTGGGCCTATACATAACTGACAATGCAATGCTCGAACAGTTATAAACTGGAACATGCTAACTTCAATCTCATAAACCCACTAAATGCCCACCAGTTATTTTTATATGTGTATTTAATCACTGGTAGTTACTTCTCAAGAAAATGATATAAATGATTATGTGGAAGAGACTTCTGCACAGAATCTCTTGGAAAAGAGGATGTGGCCTACCTTACTTTTGTTCCAGTATTCCTCCTTGGTGTAATACTAATAGTCTCTCCATCAGGATCTGACAGAATTTCTGAATTCATTTGTCTTGTTGGGGCCACAACGTTGGCAATATTTGTCAGATCACAAATCCACTCAGAATACTCTTCTCCATCACCTCTAAATATTGCCAAACAATTCTCTCTCATACACAAAGCCCGAACCCATTCAATCAAGAGACATGGCCTGGAATATTTATATGGAAATTCTAACCAGGACATTTTTTTCAAAGGTTAGCAAGCTTTCTCTCTGATTATTGCTCAGAGGCTCTTTCGTTTTCTTTAATATGAATGGGATTTTGCTTACACCTGGCTCTGTATAAAGTTGAAAGAATAGTCTTATCAAGTTCTTGTTAAAATGCTTGACAGAGTCCTTTCTAACTGTTTAAAATATCCTAAGTGTTTATTATTCAGACTGTTATTCAGAAGAATAGTCTTCCAGAAGACTTTTTCTTTGAAATTCTAGCTGGAACAAGTGCTCTCATAAAGTATTTTTTCTCAGTCTGCACCACTCTTTTTTAATAGTGTGCCTTCAATATGACACTTCTTTGAGCAACATCTTACACAAAAATGTCATTATTCCAGAGACCACTGCAAGAAATTACTCTCCTTCTCTGGCATTTTTTTAAACTTATGACTTTGGCCTCTTTGATTAGACTGCTAAAAAATTGAAAGTATTTTCCTGCTACTTATACTCGATAGATCTATTTTTCTTTTTTTTTTGTTCAAGCATTGTCTGTAGAATGAATTAAGAATTATAGTTTGATGCCTTAGTTGTTGTTTTAAATATATTTCATCATGTTGCAATTAAAACTGGTTTTTGTTACTGGATTTGTGTAAGAAATTTAATGAGATACCATGCCTACCTCACAATAGACAATTCTTGACCATCATTTTCTCACAGCTTGGAAGGAAGAATCATCCTTGTGTCATTTTTAATGAGTCATATTCATACAGTTAAAGCAGAGATTAATATAATCAGTCATATTCATGCAGTTAAAGCAGAGATTAATATCAGTTACAGTGATGTTTTCTTTTGGTTTCTTTTCTTTTTTTTTTTTTTTTTGTAGATTTACAATATTTTTTTTTTCATTAATTTTTGTATTTAACATATTTGATTAACGTCCATTTATTTCAACACACAGAAGACATTTTTAGGTCTAGTTTTAGTCTGATTTATGGTGAAGTCTTGACACTGGTTTGCCAATAGACATAGTTCAACAGTCTCTACAGAGATATTTATGTAGAAGTTTTTTTTATTAAAGAATGAGAAGTTTTATGGGTAGATTTACTGTTTTCACGAATCTTCTCAGTTAGCAGGCTTGCTTAAATCATCAACAGGTTTCCAACAAAAGACATTTGAAATACTGGAAAAATACTTCACAGGTTTTCATAGTGATTCGATATCATCTAATTTTATATTTATGGTTTACATATGAAGACCACAGGGGAAAAATGACGGTAGTCACAAAATACTAGTTTTATGTAAAATGAATTTTAAGATTTAAAAATGTATGATTCTTGTCTGAGAAATATATCCTTGTATTTTTTATTTGTAGTATTACAGTGATCTTTCAATAGAGGCAGACAGAAGAGGTGAAACTTCAGTAGGAGAGCTACTGGTAGGGCAGATAACCACAAAAACCGTATTTTGTGACTACTGTCATTTTTCCCCTGTGGTCTTCATATACCAGCAGGGTAAATCTGCTCTCTGGAGATGTGGGTAGTAATACATATAGTATTATTCAGTGGCAATAAAATAATATTATAGTCTTTGATAGACACATAAAGTTTAAAAAGAAATGGGCCATATTCTTGTTTTAATTTTGCCAGTATAATAATATGGGCCAATTTTGGCATTTTTTAAAAATATCTAGCCAATCCTTATTATGCCTTACACAATTGCCGAAACACAGACAGTCCATATTTGAATTGTGTTTATTACAATATTCAACATGATATATATAACTAGTGTATATGAAATATACATTTCACAAAGAAATTACATTATTAATAACTAAAGAACAGTACCATGAACAAATATTCTGTCCCAGTAAATACAATGGTCTCTGTCTAAGAGCCCACCTTTGCTACGAAATTGAATTTTTCCACTATAATTCACCTGCCTAAGAACCCGCTGCCAAATAAAAAATCTGCTTAAGAATCCGGTGGCAAGCAAACACACATAAGTGCTCATGGTGTAATTTCACATCAGATTGTCATCTTGAGAGAAATGCACAGCATTAGGCATGTACAGGGTTCGTACGGTCCTTGAAAGTGCTTAAATTTTGAGAAAAAAATTCAAGGCCTTGAAAAGTCCTTAAATTTG
>JBCEWB010138085.1:0-11016 GCA_039654565.1 Peronia peronii | reverse complement strand
AAAAAGGCACTGCTAACATGGATAATCTCCAGATCCTCGCTCCATAATTATAATACAAACATGACAAATACAAGATCAATCAATCGACAAGGCAAAAACCCGATGTCACCGCATATATCAAAGGTCACGATGAATAAAGTTCTAAGTCCCATGTGGCTAAGTCCATTCAGCCAGTCACATAAGTTTCCAAAAAGGGTGTACTAATAATGATTAAAAACAGAAAAGGAGATATTGAGTGTCAAACATAGGCTCCGAAAATGATATTTAACATTTACATTACATTGATTCAAATTATGTTCTGCTGGATCACCAAGTGAGCATTTCAAATTGGTCATATATTTTGCAGTATCTTTATATGCAGCAAGAACAGATTTTCTTTCATGATTTAATACCAGATTGCAAGGAATGCAAAATAGGTAATTTGCCTCCCGAGACGTGCGTCCACTCCTTATACTCAGCATGTTGCTGGTGTGGCACGACGTTCAGCCCACTTTTAGAAGTTTGTTTTGGCGTGTTGATGAATTGGTCCATTTCTCTTCAATTAGATCTAGGCTCTAAATATCTTTCAACTATTGACTGCTTCTATCACTTAAATCTAGAACTAACGACTAGATCTAGATTCTATAACTAGTCCCACTAACAAATAAGTTTTGCGCCAAAGAAAGAGCAAATCACACAGTGGTTCTCTTCATTGCAACCAATTTCTCATTCCCCGATACAGCACTGATTTTTGCTTGGATGGATAGCCCCTGCATCAGCCCAATAGGCTTTTTCAGGGTCATATCTTCATATTGGCTATGTCAGGCAGGCCTTGAGTTGAATTTTTTTGCTGGAAGCCGTCCTCTCTTCAGTGTTTTCCCCTTACCCCTTCTTTTATAGTCCCTCTCCATAGCAGTAGGCCTGGATTCAGATCTAAATTATGTAGATCTAGATCTATGTCTGTTGAAGACATGAAACCAGGCTTGATCATCATCATTCCTCGATCTTGATGTCTCAGAGACCAGTTCTGGCTCACTCACATATTCTGACCCAGAATCATCATATTCGTCATTTTCAGTCTACTCACCTGGCAAAATACCCGTACATGTATTTACATTTTTTTTTAAAAAGGGATACACAACGGCGTTTCTCAGACATTCTGGTTGATTTTTTTATAGATCTAGATGTCTGCCAGGCGATTGTTTACATTCTGACTTTATTAAGTACTGTAGGCTATTTAGAGGTCAACTGTAGTTGCAGCAGTAAAGAAACCACTAGACTTATTTATTTTGTTTTCATGCCAGGTAAGAGAAGTCTGCCAAATTAAAAAAATCTCAAAATTCACAAAGAATTTCTGCTCACTTCCATAATTAAGCTATACAAAAATGTGAAAAAAAATGCTCCAAAATGGCAAAAAATGCCAAAACAGTGAAAAGTGCAGCAGTCATGCGGCATGATGTGCAGTGTGGCCGCATTTTTCTTGGATCACAGTTATATATAGATTTTTTGAATACTTTGCGTGGCTAAGTGAATTATTTTCTTTAACCAGTAAGAATGCGTCTTTCAGTTATGTGGAGGTTGAGACAATCTGTTTGCTTCATAAATATATTTTATATATTATTGTATAATAAAGTCATTGATATTTTATCATGTCAGTTGTCAAACCATATGGATTTGTACAGTCTCAGTGCCTCGTGAACTCAGTGTCAGAAAATTGTGGAATAGCTCTGTGTGAATAGCCATCCACTGGTTGACAGCCATATCTACAATAATTCAATTAGTGATATGCTAGTATTATTATTGAATGTTGGTGTAGTGTCTTCATTCCTACAAAATCTGAAGGTCTTGGTGGGAAAAGAGGGGAGAATGAATGAAAGAAAATGTTGTATTCTCAAGATGAATTCAGAAAACTATACACATTTTGAAAGAAATCTAGAAAATAATTTTAACTAAAGTCATTGGGCAAATTGTTCGGATGACAGATTACACCCTTTTAGACAAATTTGTGACATTTATGGGAGTGAGTTAATTTGCAGTCTGTAGTGAGCCTCTTTAATTTAAATACAGTTCATATGTTTTGCCTGAACTTATGGCTGTGGTAGTAATTAGGCATCTATCAATAAAAGTCTTTACTTTGAACTAATATTAATACATTTTTACTTTTTATTGAGTGCCACATTTTAATCTTACAGTTGAATCTACTACTGAATAACATAGCCATGTATGAAAATCTAGTGTTATTTACTATACACCTTACTTTGGTGCAAGATTTAAATCTGTTTGACTCCTTTAGACAGGAATAACCATTAACAACAAACCACACATTTTCAGAGAGAAAGGATAAGGATGAAAGAAGAAAAGGCTCGAGAGAATGTCAGGCTGCAAAGATGTGTCATGTATACTATTTAGTTTAGCGAGAGTGGGCAATACATAATATAATTAACATTTAATGATTTATGATTACTTATAAAAAACAAATTTTTTTAGTTTTTGAAATCACCAATACAGATTACAGTGGAAACCAGGTAAAGCAAGGATTGATCTGATTCCTGTTATAACCGATATAAAATGAACTGGAGGAATAAAAAATTGCTTACCTATTGTCTGATCATAGATTTTTTTTTTTATGGATAGTCTCTTTTGATGAATTCTTTTGCTTTGTCATATTTGAGCAAAGACGATACGTCAGTTGGCTGATGAAATTGTGAATTCCACATTTTTTGACAAAATCATGTTTTCTCAAAAATCAATGCTTCTAAGTATAATACATCGCATACTTCAACTCTTAGTCAATTATGTTAAAGGAAACCTGAAATATTATGTCATAATCAGAGCGTGAATATGCCACTGTCCTTAAGAATTGCCTGATCAAACCGTGAATTCAACAAAGTGTGATATTCATGATTTCATCACATCGCTCGAGACGGCTGTATGGCCAGCGACACCCGTGAATCCCTCGCACACCTTTGATCTGCGGGTGCCCAGTGATATGTTGTCTTGCCTTGTTTTCATTAATCCAATATGGCCTCTCGGATTTTTCTTTTTGGTGATGTAATCATCATCCATGATTGCAATATTTCCTTTATGGTCGCTTCCGACTCTCAGAGATCCAACCCGGCCGGTCTATAATACAAACAGTCGCATACCTCAATTAACTCTTAAACATAAAGATAAAACAATAAAGGCTATGAGCCTTTCATATCTTTTGGCTATGATCCTGAGGACATGTGATGGTAGATGGTTTGATATTTGTGTGAACTCATCACTTGACAACTTTTGCCGTGTCCTGAGTTGACTAGACGCTGACATAGCCCCCATCAGGTGGCAGAAACTTTGAAAGGCTTAAGAAAGGCCTACAAAAATAACAGAACATCTCAATTAAGCGCGGGGCGCAGTGTCTCTTGGTTCGGCGTCTGCTTCAGAGGGTGAAAACAACTCATGTTGTGAGATTGTGGGTTCTGCACGACTCACGGGTCCTCTCATCGGGGGATGGAGGGACACGAAGATCGAAAGACCTGCATTTTTTCAGTGACTCAACAGTCCTCTGGCTTCTTCTGGGTAGGGAAGCCTGACGTCTAGCCTTCGCGGATGAGGACAAATATATTTCGGAGTCCTGTGTGTTAAAAGAACGTTAAAACGTTAAACATACGTTAAAAGAACCCTTGGCAGTTCAAAATTGATGGAAGAGAAGGCTGCGTGCTGTTGTCCGGGCAAAATTTCCAAATTCCAAATTTCTACCCACAAAATTTCTCAGCAAAAATTGGCAACTTCTGAAAGCTGAGATAATTCTACTTTCTTTGGATTGAAAGGCTTAAGAAAAACAAACGAACAAAAAAAATCTATTAAGCCTGACATGTCAGAGGGCCCCTGTGTACGTTCCACATTTAAAAAAATCCTTGATAGTTAAATCGATGAAGAGTAGGTGGAGGCAGTTGCTGTCAGGGCAAAATTTCCAAAGTTCAAACCATAAAACTTCTCATCAAACTGGGCCTGCACTTAAACATAGCCCCACATGTACTTTCTTAGGATTCATGTCGACATACACTATTTAAAAGGTTCAGGTAAAAGGCGACACGCGACACATCCTTCAGGTTCATTACGAAGTGCATCTTTGCTAAAGATTGTATGTTAGGAGATTCTTTCCGCATACTTGGATCCACAATGAAAAAAAAAAAAAAAACCAACTTAGAACATGTCTATTTTCAGTCCAAAAAGGATGATTTCATTAGACGGGATTCGTAGCATACAAATCGTGAATCCCGCACTTTTTAAAAAGTAACTTTACAAACGGTGAAAAACGTATACTACATCACCAGTATAATGCAACACTATAGAATTATGCAATTAAACTCTTTATTTTATAGCAAATCACTGAGATAATCAGTTTTTTGTCTCTCCTGTAAAATTTCCCTCATGTGGAATTCACGATTTCATCAGCCGACTGACATAGTAATGCCGATAACAGGACATACGTGTATTATTTTAGAGAAGGTTACAATATGTACATGTATTAGTGCTAGTAGTCAATAGTCAAAAGTCTTTAGCAGAGCAACTGACCACATGAATACCTAACACATGACACTTCACCAGCCTCTCGTCCGACTCTTCCCCATCGCTGTCCTCAATGTAGGCCTAGTGCCGAGAGTAACCTAGGCCTAGCTTAAGTATATGGAAATATCAAGGGTATCATATTACACCATCCACCTGCTCCCCTCCTCTACTGTGCCAGTCCCTTTGTGCTCGATCTCGTCAGCACATTGTCATGGGACTGAGAGTGAGAGAGAAGCCATAATCTCAGTGATGTTGTATGGAATAGCAAAGTTGTCAAAATATAGCAATGCGAGTAGATTTTGCTTGATCCAAGGCATACAGTGATTGAACCACAATGCGATATCAATATCGCAAAATGTCTACAAATGCAACTATACAGTATTCATCGCTGTTGATGAAGTGGTCAGTGAATGGTAAGATACATGCTTAGCTTACCTAACATTAGATTCTACACATAAGTCCTTTCTTTATCCATGCTGGCCCACCATCTCAGCCTGCTTTGTTTCTCAACATGAATTATTAAATGAGCCATCCCCCTTCTTCCCCCAAGCTGTATAGCTGATCTCATTTCCCCCACTCATTCCCTCCCCCACACGAGAGACCCAGTGAACAAGCAGATGAAATAATAGTGGTCAAGCAATCATACTTATAGTGTATTTGACCCACTTATGGTCCTCGTGCAGTTTCAGATTACCACTAGGCATACAGGTATATTGTAAAGTGAGTGGCTAGTAGTAGTACAGGTATCCTGATATAAGTAATCCGACTGTCATGGGCTACTGCTATATGAAATAATATTTTACCAAAATGGAGGTAGGAGTGGGCATGGGCATCGACGACGCTCCTGTTATAAATGATTTCCAGTTACAAGCGATTCTGTTATACATAGTTCCAATTATAATAATTTTTCTCATTTCTTTCAGTACACTCCGGATATAATGGCCTTGGAGCAGCAGCTTCCACCATGGGTAGTCCCAGTTCGCTGGACGGCAACATATGATGAATATGTCTTCTAAAGCTGCATTGTGATATCATATGCTGGATGTGTTACAAAATATCATCTAAGACCTTTGTCCAATACAGTTGTCTTTGTGTAATGATTTGTCTCATATTGGTGAACTTTTTTCAAGACAGTCTGTGCAGTTTTTTGTGATAGTATTCTTCATTTTTTTTCTTCAATGTGTTTTTTTTTTTTTTTTCATATTCAGAATTGGTTTCATTACTTTGACTTGTAGACTCATGCAATGCACATAAAGATTTTAAAATATTTTTACCTGTTGTTCCATCTTTCCTTTTGCACATGAGCTCAGCACTACAGTATTGCCAGGCATCGCATTGTTTCTCATGAACTTGCATTTACAGTTCAGTTTTATTTTCCTTCACTGTGATATGAATTTGATGTTTGCAAAGAGGCTGAATGGTTATAATATAATGATATAATATTTTCTTGTCTTTCAGACCTGTGGTCACATGGATTCTGGTGCATATGCTTATCAATTTATCAAGCAATAAATTTTATTCAAGTTCAGTGCTGGTAATTAGAAGAAATTTGTCTTTCTCCTTGAAAAGAAAAATGTCCTCATTTTAACTCATAGAATGGAAGCAGACTGCTGTTTGTGATGGTCGGGAATCACTGAGATGGGCTACATATGTAGATGGAATAGAATTTGCCTTTATTATGTGACATGAGAAGAATTTTAAAGGAATGCGTAAGATAATGACAAGGTTGGGCATGAACCGTGCGAAAAAAAGGTCAGCACTTTGCTTTGATTTTTTGCCATTTTGCATTTTTAAATGCGGATGTTCTAATAGATTCAAAACTTATGACAGCAGTACTCCTGAATTTTTAACCTGCTCTCCTTGTGTTTGGCTTACAGTGTATATATTCTCCCACCTCATGCAGAGTTTATAGTGTTCTGTTTTTCACTTGCTCAGTCTTGTTTATTTCAGTCACTATCTAGTCACTTTTTTTCAGTTTCTAAATATCAGTGACTTAATTAAAATGGAACATTGACTTAATTAAAATGGAATATGTTTTTCTCTGGATCATGAAAAACTTTTGATATGATATATATCATTGTTCATCCTGAAATTCATAGAATATTTTAAGTGCTAGCTTTCTTGATATGACTGTTGTTGAAAGCTTTCTGAGTAAAAAGACACAGATAGCCATCCTTACTTTTTTAAAGTTAGGAATAATTCAAATTTGGGATTAATAGTCAATGAATAAGTGTCCTTATAGATAGTGTCAGCAGTTAGGATAGGATAGATGTTAGAGCCTAAAATGCCCTAAGCAAAGGAAAATGTTTTATACCATATTTATGATATTCAACCTTGTGCTATTGATTATTTTGTTATGAGCTGTAACATAAGAGGAGATCATCACAGCCAAAACTATTGGCTATTGATTGAATATTGTTTAGCCAATATCATATCAAGATGTGTAATAAAGATTTTGTTGTCTTTTTTGACAGTCATAATATTATGTGCAAGAAGTGAGAGAAAAGCTGGTAAAAATTACAGTCGGGCTGAATAATTGTGGTGTGTGTGGTATTCATAGTACAGAAGTTTTAAACTTGCACTGCAAATGTGTAAATTGATTTTTTTTTCCCTCTCAGTTGGTGTATGTGGGATCTTTAAACCTGATATTCTTTCAGATTTTGTTGCATATTTTTATGTCATGAGGGCAAGATATATTCTGATATTTTTACATTTGAAGATCTTGTTGGAATGAAATATGTCTGCAAGCTCACTCATGATAGCAATCAGTAGACTATAGATGTTCTCTGTAATGTGTGTACTGTATACATTTTTTTTTTCACTGTGAAAAAGAGATAGGTATGAATGAGATTTCTCTACTCAAGCATTGACTGTTTGACTTGAATACAGCTGAAAATACATTTGACTGAAGTGCAGCCCTCTCACTTTTTCCCTTGAGATTTTACAGTAACTGACTGCTGACATGCAGATTTTGTTATTCTTATGTTACACCCTACATAAATCTTCAATATTTCATTGTCATGAAACATATTGTTACTTGTCTGATAAACCTCATAACTTCCATGACCAGAAATTTCCAAGAGAGACAAAAAACTGTTTCTGCCCTGTATCTCATTACCATTATGAGGTTTTATTTTATCTTAAAAAGGAGACTGTAAAGCAGTTGTTCAACTTTGTTTTTTTCATTGGCATATGTATTGCTTTATGTGCTACAGATTGGGCCAGAAAAATGAGAAGGTATAATTTTGAAGTTTTGAGGTTTTATCAGAATAGTAACGATATGGTTGTCCATAGAGTAATATAGATATTGACAAAGGCTGTATGCCTAGTAAATGAGAAACAGAAGTCTTTCATGTTAAGTCTGAAATTTTGTCATTGATGGACAATCTGTAAATAGTAGCTAGATAATACTCCTGTTGTTAGACAGTGCAAGGACACTAATAGTAACCTATATTTTGTACAAAAATGAAGGAAAAGGATGTCACAGTATTTTGTGGGCTAATCTGTACAAACACTGTCTCCTTTCTTAGGTTTTGGATTATGTGACAACAAAGGAATTACATGTATTTGTATGTAACATAAATAACTTCATAGATGACACAGTCCATTATATACAGTCCATACAGTTCATCCGAATGAGTGCTATAGTTAACAATATTGATGTGCTGTGTTTATGTGACAATCATTTTATACTATCTCCATTTCAGGGAAGACGAACAATAATTTTAACAGATGTCTCTCTACATTGTATTGGACTTTGTCTGAATAAGCATGTATGTTGGATATGAAATCTAAATAAGAATACCAACAGACAAGGTTTAAGATGGAATTCACAAGGAAAGACAGGCTAGGAATTTCTTGAAATGGTTACTTTGATGACATGAGGAGAACAAATAACTGGTGGGGTAAAATGGTGAAAATATATTCAGTTTTGGTTGAGTGTCTTTGGTCTATACCTGGAAGAGTGTTAGATGATGATAATATCAGAGATGTTGTTAATTTATATGTAGGTGTGAGGGAATTACCATGTTGCTGGCAGCAAAGCCATACATGTATTTTGTATGGTTCATCTCCTGTCAGTGTCCTGTTGGAAATAGTAATGAATGCGAATGCAAATATCAAGTAAAATGCCCAGATATCTCTCACATACTCCTTTTTGTGAGTTATTTTGAAAATAGTATGCTACTATTTTTTCAAATTGGAAAAGGTATTTTGCGGATACAGGAAATGGTTTTACTTATTAGATTTTCTTTATTTTTGTCTTATTAAGGTTTAACTACAGATTATTATATTTATCAGCTGTTTTCTTTTGTCCCAAAGAATTCCATAATGTACAGGACATCGTCAATGGGCATTTTTTAAAATATAATTATTTATTAAAACTTATGCCTTGGATACTATTGCTCCCAACAACATCTAGTGCAGTTTGTTAATCATCCCCTATTTAGCAAACACAGCCATATGTTTACAGAACAAAGTTTTACATCTGGTTTCTTTGTTTTTTGCAAGATTATGACATTGTCACTGCTTTCGCTATGTAATGTTGCGTTCTATATATGTCTTTCAACCTCCTAGCGGAGGTTATCTCAACGGCTCTTTGTTTAAAAAAAAAAAGAAATCCTGTCTTCACTTTTGAAAAAAAAATATTAAAATCCTGTCTTCACTTTTGAAAAAAAAAAAAAAAAATCCTGTCTTCATTTTTGATAAGAATGAAAAAAAAATTCTGTCTTCATTTTTGATAAGAATGAAAAAAAAATTCTGTCTTCACTTTTTGAAAAAAAAGAATTAATTTTAAAAAAATTAAGAATTAAATAATTGCCAGCAGACAGCCTATCCAGCTACTCCCTATTCTTTTTTTTTGTTTTTTTTTGTTTGTGTTTATTGTTTTTTTATTTGTTTTCTATTCTGCTTCAATATGGCCCCTATTACTATTTGCCATATTGTTTTGACTTTTCTTGGTCCACGTTTTTATTCCTGCTGCTGTTCCTATCCTATTGTTCATGGACCATGTTAAAAGGTCCTCCCACGAGAGTCTGAGGGTGTCGCTGCGTTGTTTTGGTCACTCATGGGTCCCTTACTATTTTTGTTTGGTCTGTACAGGTCCTTATCGTCCGTATCTCCTACTCTACTTTTCCCTACTCTATCTACACAGGGATGAGCCCTTCGGTCTTTATTTCGTATTTCCCTGGTATGCTTATTTCACAACATTCAATTAATAATATTTATTTGGACAACATTTATTATATTTACATTATGTTCATATTGGGAAATCCCTAGGTCGAATTGGGGTATAGGGTTCTGTTTACCACCCCATGTATCTCGGTCGGTAGAGGACAACGAAAAACTACTTTGTTTCGTCTGTGTCCCCATTTTACGGATCTGCATCTAGGATCAAGGGGAAATAGGTCGGACTACTTGGCTTCGCCAGTATTCCGGTATCGACCGATCGAAGATACTGCAATCTCGTCCCCCGTGGATTTCCATGTCAGCAGGGTCTAGAGTCTCCGTCCAGAAGAGCGCAGGGACTACTCGGTTTCATATACGATCGTCCATCCGGAGACCCCTGGAAATTCATAGAGTTCTTTCGGTGTTCTTTTCTTTTCTACTCGCTCCTCCCTTCCCCCACCCACTACTTGTTTGTGTTTGTTAATGTTGGTATTTTACTGCGGGCATGGATTTCCTCCTAGTCTACCTCCTTCCCTATCCCTCTCTCTCGTTATACCTGTTTCCAAGTTATTTCTTTCTTCGTCCCCTCTCCTTAATTCTCATTTTGGTTTTTCTATTTCGTCCCTGTTTAATTAGTCGGACTACCTCCAACCTAGCATCCCCATTGTTGCTTCATCCTATTTGGTGAGGGTTCTTATTTCTGTTTTTGTTTTCGTTTGTCTGTATTGGCATCTTTGCCAGAGTTTTCTTTAGTATCTGTTTATGCTTCTCGTTCACTTTTAGTTTAAAGATGTTGTGCAAGGTGTGGTCTTCTCCCCTATTCATCATTAGCTTTAGTATGTCTTTTCTTTCAGCCTTATAGTTGGGACATTCTCGCATTATGTGGACCATTGTATTAGATTTTCCACACGTATTACATTTAATTTTATCTGGTGGTAATTCTGGAGCTCCTATTCTTCCTCTTACTATCTTCTATGTTATCGGGTTATTATTTTTGCTTCATATTTGCGGTTTTAACCTGGCTTCTGGGTAGTACCGCTGCGTGTAGTTTTATATCTTCCCTTTCTGTTTTCTTTCTGCTGTCTAGTCCTTTGATACTGGCCATAGAGTTTGTTAATATCGTTAGATTTTTACGTTCTGTTTGTCTAAAATTCTCTATGGCTGTTTTGATTGCTGTTATTTCTGCTGTGTATCATCATCATCATGTGGTGTCCTGCCTGGAACAGGCATTGACGGCTATGGTTCTCCATCCATCTCTCTCATTTGAGGCATTCATGAATTCGTTGTTGCTCATATCCTTTGATGTTGTCCAGGTGTTCA
>JBCEWB010138074.1:0-11017 GCA_039654565.1 Peronia peronii | reverse complement strand
ATCTATCTATCTATCTATCTATCTATCTATCTATCTATCTATCTATCTATCTATCTATCTATCTATCTATCTTATCGATCGATTCATCGGTCTGTCTGTCTACCTGTCTGCCTGTCGTTTTGTCTTTCTATCTATTTGTCTATCTATCTTATGTCTTTTTTATTATTCAGTCAGACTGTCTGTCTTCCTGGTTGTCAGTGCGTCACTCCCTCCCTCTATGATTGTTCTTTTACTTGTTTTTTTTTTTTTCAGTCCTTCCCTCTCACTCCCTACTTGTTACTGATAACCATTATCACTTGCTCCATGTTTACTGCGTATTTTCTCTGTTCGCCTGGTGTTGCTCTCTCCTGTGTAACCGATCTCACGAGATATTATCGAGTACGAACTCTTTAGCAAATACGTCGCTCTAATACGCCTTCCCACTCTTCTGTTTATTTAGTTTTCATCATCTGTCAGTGCACGTTTCTAGCTCATTTTTTTACCAGACATTGCTCAGAGAAGTTGTACGTTGTATTTTGGTGTCTTGGTTAAAGGTAATTGCCACGTGTTAGTTGAGCCTCGCCCATCACATCTGTGCAGTATCTGTGTGTTCTTTTATTATGCTGACGGTTGAAGCAGTCTGTATTTTGTAGTGGTGCCGCAGTGGCATTTGCTTTTTTCCCTAGCAAAGGTTTACTTCATGGTTCGCATAATATATTGAGCTTTGAGAGTTTGCATTAGTATTTGCAATTTAGTCGTGACGAACAGTCCAACAATGTGATCACTTTATCCGTTCTGAGTAAACTGTTATATCTCTTGAAGATACACTCTAGAAAAGAGAATCCCTATATTTCACGGGAACGATGCTGCTTTTTGAATAAAATATTGACCTGGCCAAGCGTAACTGCTCTGTTTACAGCACATCTTTATTGCACCTGACGAGTAAAGTCGTCAAATTTCATTGGCTGGGAAAGATTTCCTGAGAAAATTCGCCCTTTCTTGACTTCGACCTTTGGCCGTAGAGCTTCTCAAATGTTTTATTCTTTTTGACTAATTAGCCATCGATTGATCAAAAAGAATCTCTCGCATCCCACATATCATTTCAGACAAGCTGTTCTTCGGTGTTAACTAATTAAAGGGGTTGTCTGTCAGGGTTATCGCTAATCTAATAAATGACACACCACTGCTATAGCTGTGTTCATCTATGCAGACAAATTAAGCAGCCTGTGTTTCTGCATTGATGCAGAGGTGACAATTACGTGTACTTACATGGGTGTTCCTATTGCCTTTTTTATTGAATTTCAACGGAATGTTAAAGTTTGATGAGCTTTTCTGATTGCAGCGTCCGTCTGTTAAGAGCAGTGCCACTGCCTTGGTATGCTTTTTCTCGCTTTTTATTTCTGTATTGTCTCCTTGACTCATAATTTGCGGCCTCTAATGTGGTAAAACGAGTAACATTGAATGCAATGACATAAAATCTATGTATAACTTTAATCATTCCGAAAGAAAGACTTCAGACCCGTTCCTGTTTTCTCTAAACTTATCAGTGCGCGTCAGGCATTGTATACAATCTCGTCGTATGTGAATATGTCAAGAGGATAGAAAACGCCAAAACAAAAGCAAAAACATCATAGACGCAAAACGTAATTTGGTACGAAAAACTGCCAGCTTGTATTCTGTTTCACCCTTTTCTAAATCTTGATGTTACTCGCCTTCTCATACTTGAGCATTGCTTATTTCTTCATGCATTTTTTGCAGTCACTAATATCCATCCTGAAACATGCACCCCTCACAATCGGTCTGCAGTAATCGGCTGACGGCGTACCCAAACACCCCTCTTTCTATGCTGTTAAGGGTCATTTATAATATATAGTTTTACGGTTTTTCTTCACTGTTTAACGCTCTCTTTCTTTCCCATTCTCTCTCTTTCTCACTCACTCACTTTCTTTTCCCCCACAAATATACAAACAAATGCACATAAAACAAACATAAGACGCATTCATTTATACATATACCTATTCACATAGATATACAATATACTGGCAAAATGTATAAAATGTAAACATATACGCATAATTTACATACACACTCATACATGCACACTTATCATACATATACAAAAAACGCACGCATGGACATACAGCCTCATATACGTGCTCATATACACAGACATATTTACACACAGGCATGCAACACACACACACATCCATATTCTTTCACACACTAGGCGGGGTCACGTACAGGAACAGTTTACTATCTCTCTGTCTATCTCGCGCAATCCTGCTACTGGAGCTTGTCTCTCCTTAACCAACACACCAATATTAGGATCACATAGGCTAACACAGAGTTCTTTAAGTCTCAATTGAGACTAAGGGCTCAACTGTCTCCAGGCTATCTCTTTAATCACTGCAAATACGTATGTTTTTTGTTGTTTTTTTATAGCTCTTAGTCCCCTTTGACATTCTTTGTTCATCCGTATAGTATATATCCTACTATACCCCTTGTTAATTCTGAACATCATCCGCCCTGTCTGGCGCAATGTGCCAGTGTAAACGTGCTGATGTTCAATAAACTCAAACCCAAAACCCCTCTAAAATCTATTCTGTCTCGTCAGACTTCCGTGCTTCCTGACTTCCCTCCTTCCTGCATCCGTCTCCTCTGTCTTTTCTGTCTTCTTTCTTTTTATCTGTCTATTTTCATTTCTCTCCCCACCTCCTACTTTTTGTCCCCCCCCCCTAACCTCGTCCTTCCTCTCATTATCTCATATTTGAAACTAACAAAAGATCGCACTTTTTTTGTCCACTGGTTACACACATTACAAATAACAAGTTCTTAAAGTCTTTTTTTTTTTTTCCTATTGACAAATTTATTTCATTTGTATCTTATGCCATGTCTAGAGGAAAATATCGACCTAAAAAGTGCCATTCAACATGCGTATAATTAAGGAACAAAAACTCCTGACCTTTTGTCATTCATTATCTTTCCTACCCTTTTTTCTTTCTCTCTCCAATTGCATCTTAGCGTCCAAACCTACCGCCCCACCTTTCTATCTTTCACCTGCCCACATACTATATATTAACTTCCATCTGTTCTGCCATCTTTTTTTCTTTTTCGCACTGTCGCTATTTCATGTTTACTATATTCCTTCTCTCCTACTTTCTTTTCTTCATTCTAAGATCATTCACTTTCTCCCTTTCCGCATTCGATTCTTTCTGTAGTTCTTGTGGCCTTTCTTCTCTCATTCATATTTTTACTAAATGTTTATCAAATTCAGCTTTGAGAGTCGTGTGTTATTTTATTTGCAATAATAGGCCGTGGAGAATGCATGTTAAAAGAAATGTATAATATGGAAGCAGCAAATTTAATTATGTCATTATCGTTCACTCTTCACTGCATTCGTCACACGATAGTTTCCCCCGTCCATATCCCATCCTTCCTAACATTCTTATCTTCTGAAGAGCGACTGTTGAGGATAAGATTTACACTATAGAGGGAGAAGTTTTTTTTTCCTGTCAGACACAACCATAATCTCTCTCCTCATTCAATTCTTAACACCCGTCTTCCCCCAGGCTCCTTTAATTTGTCGCTAACAAAACTCCATCATTATCACAATGCCAACAGGCAACTGGCCGAAAATTGCTTCATTTCCATTAGTTGATAGTGTTGTTAACGTGAACAATTTTACACTGGAAGCAAATCGAGAACGCCGATGTTGAGCATCCTCCTCAATAATATAGAAATATATCATCTTGGCACTTCACATTTGTTTTGAATTCGATAATTGTTGAGCATGTTATGAAGTAGGATGCCGTGTTTTGGCGATAACTTGAATATCTTGGGTTTAATTCCAGTGAAAGTGATAACGAAAATTAGTCCATAATTACAGTGCAATTTAGTTTGCGCAATTCATTTATTTATTTATTTATTTATTTATTTATTTATTATTTATTTATTTATTTATTTATTTATTTTCTTGTTCAGTTTAATTTTGGATATGAGATATTCTATCAGTACTGTGTTTTTGTGTTGTTTTGTTTTGTTTTGTTTTGTTTTTTCAATTGTTTTGTCCTGAGACAGTTGTATTGGCTTCTATTTTTTTTCTTCTAGACATATTGTTATTACAGGCTGATGTCATAAGCTACATCGAAATCAGTTTGCCATATCTGCATTCATTTAACCAATCTGCCCTCTATTCTTTCTGTTGCAGAGATTCATCATGGTGAGTACATCTATCACCCCCAACAATGCGAATCCAGCTACGGCCTGAACTCCTCTGATCCCTGGGAGAACAGCCAGCAACCCAGCATCCGCCGCCTCAGCAACTGCTCTTTCTCCAAGGTGGCCGTGCACACTGCGCCAACAACATCCATAGTCTCCTCACACTCTCACACACCAGCTCCAGCATCATCCTCGGCCGAATCCACCTCAGCCGCCATCAATGTGGTAGCGCCCGTAGTCGTCATGGATGAAAACGGAGACATTGTTCGTCGGGACAGCGAGGTCTCATTGGTAAAAGACGATGATGGTGGTGGTGGTGAAAGCGGCGGTGGTGGTGGTGAAAGCGGCGGTGGTGGTGGTAGTGGTCTTCTCAGTGATAGTGGTGGCGGAGGTGGTGATGAAGCCAGCGCTTCCCCGTCCCTTCCCCAGCACCCATCCCCTCAAGTCAGCCCTAATACGCAGAGGATGAAGATGAAGCACCTAATGGGCTCCAACACAGCCGCTGCCATGAGATATCGACTAACCTTCGACGAGACCGCCGACGCGGCCGCCAACACAGACATTGAAATACCCCACAGCGTGCAGACACCGACTTTGGGTCTCAAAAGACCGTCCTGTATCTGCGGAGAACCAGAACTACCCCCTGGGGATTGTCTGCCCCGCTTTCCAGAGCCCAACGATCGATCATTCCTTACCAGCGTTGGTAACGGCACAATGAACAGCTCCAGTGCCTACACGTTCCACCCACCTCACAATCAAGAATCATTAAGGAACTCTTACTCTGCAGGCTGTATTCCAGTCTCTAACACTATGCCGACAACATTCGCGACGTCGCCTCCTAGTATCCCTCGGTCCCCTATCCCACCGCGCCTGACAGACTCGGATCATCAAGATAGTTCATCGTCTCTCCTGGGCGCGCACATGGCGCAAAGTGACTATAGCTCTGATGGCGCTAGAGAAAACAGCACCTCTGGAGTCACAAGGGTTCAAACCCAAGCCGATGGCAGTCATCCCAAAGTGACTATCTGCATCTCCAACTCTCAGCAATCTTTCATCCCTTACCAATGCGACAGCCCAACCTTTGATCCTGTCAACGACGAGCAGTACCAACTCAACGAATTCCTCAACCACCACAACAACAACAATCCTTATATGAAAGACGCCGTTGGCGGAGGCTACCCCGAGAGCATGTCCTCTGGAGGCTACACCAGCTTCATGCAGCAACAATATTATCAGCATTCCGACTACTCGGGCAGCATAGCCAACGGGTCAGTCCCCTCGGAGGAGATGAGACTTTTATCTAACCATGATGGCCATCCCATGTTACAACACCAGGACACTGTCTCTGCCCCGCCTATCCAGGACCTTTACCGCTACCACGTCTTCTTCTCTCACTGCCCTGAAGATCGTGAGTGGGTGGAACACATGGTGGCTCACCTGGAGTCTCCGCCTTTCAACTACACTTGCGCCTACGCTTCTTTGCAAGACGAGGCAGACCCTGCCACATTGCAGCAACGTATTCTTTGCGCTGCCATGTTGAGTGAGCGGGTTGTGTTAGTACTCAGCCAACGCTATGTGGAAGAGACATGGTTCTCCTTTGAAAAGACTCTCAAACAGTTGACACAAATGAGTCTTCATAATCAGAGAATCATGGGCGTATTGCTGGAGGACTGTGAGATTCCTGAGTCCTTAGGAGAACTCTACTTTCTAGACTCTTCGGACCCGGATTTTTTTCATGTTTTCACCAAGCGTTTAAAGACAAGTAAGTACCTGTATGACACATAGCATGATTGATGAGTAAGATCATACTCGCATTGTTTCGCAAGCTTTAATGTAGGGCGTGAAGTGAAATCGAATGTTTTTATTGACAGTGTCTCAGCTTGTCACCTGTCTGGTGCCCACTTTATCGTACGGCTTTGTTACATTCATAATTTTCAATGAATATGTTAGTTCAACTCACAGATGGGCAACACAGTAGAAACAAGCAACAATGTTTCATTGCAAGATCTAATAGACCATAATAAATTATCAGCTGCAGAACTGCAAGTAATGCGTCATCCACGGAAAGTTAAGAACACAGAACTATTCTATCGAATTTATGAAATGTTATTTATTAATTAATTTATTTATTTATTTATTTGTTTATGAATTTTATTTATTTATTTATGTATCTGTTTATTTTATTTATAACGTTTTTATTTTTTTTTTTATCACCTCTCTACTTAAATTCATTCTTCGTTTTACTCTCCCACTTTCTCTCCTATGTTACCTACAAAGAAAAAAGAAGTTGAAGCAGGAGGCAAGTTAGAGCAGAATGTTCTTGACACTTCTATACGGTCCGGCTCAGGAGAAACCAGACTGGCCCGACTGATAGTTCCCTTCTCAGACATCATCTGTCGGGTCTGATCAAGAGGCTGACGTGCCAGAAAACAACACCTTACCTAGAGATTGAAAAAGGGTTTATCCTTCGCAGTCAAAGCTGAGAGTCCAGTGTAACAATCAGTTTTTTCGAATTTTGTTTTTGAGTAGTTACGCTCCATTTTGACAAATCTTTTATTTTTGGTCCACAAAGACTGCCTAGTACAAGTTTCATTTGGAGTCAGTCGGACAATTATTTTTCACTGTTAACACAGAAGATTGATGATTGAATTTAATGAGGAGAAGCGACGCATGCACGTTTTAACGAAATGTGCACTGTACACACACTGTAAAAACTGTCTATAAATATAGAGCTATTGACTGTGAACTTACGACCAATTTACCTAAAAATTTACTGCATTATTTTTTGGGTGTAATTTTACGGTACACATTTGGCATTTTTGGGTGCGGAATTTTTGTCGAATTTTAACATCAGAGTTTAAGAAGCTGTAATTTTGCGGCATAACTTTGCTATTTTTTTAAAAACTCCCCAGACACTGTTTGGGCAAGAGCAGTCACTCTGATTGTCTTGCATATCCAAATAGGCCTGTGGTCCATACAATGGTACATGAAGTCTTGCAATGAAACTTGGTGACATACTTTTGTGACAGACATACACGTATGTGCATTTTTACCGTTTTGTATACTATGAAATTGAGTAGATGTGCAGTGAATGATGAATAGCGTTTTGTGATGGTTGCTTTAGATAATAGAGCTTTCTGCACACTAAACGTTTGAAATCTTAGCTTTAACAGTAGTTGCTTCAAATAACTTACTGACTTGCATGTCTTACATGTACATCTTGTGCATAATTCATCATGAAAATATACGTTTAATACGTCTATCTCAGTCTGTGCGGCTGGCAATCTGGGATGATACATGTTAAACCCAGAGAATACTGTTATAAATGTTCAGCGGAACTCATAATTGGAACGATTTTTTTTTACGTCCCCAGTTTCACGCTTGTGTTAGGCACAAAAGGCTGTTCACTTGAACATATTAAGTAAAGATGGGAAAAATCATTTTTGAGCGTTTACTTTAAATGTACATCATCAAAAATTCTTAATAATTCATGATGTAAGGAAACGTCTTCCTCCTGTTGTAATAACTTTATCTTTTAGTTTTCATCATCAACATTTCAAATAAATGAAAGATTTTTTTTTTCTCTCTTTACAATGCTCTTTACACACCGTGTGGTGGCGAGAGCACGTAACTGGCTAGTGAAAGGCAATCTCTCTTGGCAAGAATAATTTGTATGACGGTTTAAACACGAGCAACTTTGTTTTGTTCTTTTTAATTCCCGAAGAAGAACTTAAACTCGTTATTGTTTCCTAGATTGGCAGTATATCCAGCCACTGAAGTCTCATTTTATTACAACAGTAACCTGTAGAAGATGTTCACAACTGATTTCATGCAACATGCTGACCAAAAGGAAACAGCAAATTTAATATAATTTCATCTGTGCTGAGGAAAAGTCACAAATTGATATAAAATCAGTAGGCTGTCTTTAGGATTTGCAACAGTGCTGAAATGTCGAGATTAGTAGTCTTTTTTGTACACGTTTTTGATTCAGAAAAGAACAAATCGCGAATTCAGATTTTAAAGGTGACCTTTTGCTGAGAGATACGGAGAACTATCAGTAATTCACAAAAGCATTGAGATACAATTTATGATTTGTCTGAAGTTATTAAATTACTACCTTTCTTCTTGAAAAGTTCTTACATTAAAATAAATTCAAAACGTAAGATAGAGCGACATCGGCGGTCTATTCCCATGAATCATCAACTCACGACAACAGTCAGGAGGGCTTTTTATTTACTCTCACTACCTCTATACAAATCTTTTTTATGATAAACTGTTAGTTGAAACAGAAATTAGACTGTAAAACTACTCAACCTTAACCAAGACATTTGTTTTGGCAAATCAATTAAGAGATGTTTATTATTTACTTACTTTATGCTACAATTTTATTGCACCAGTTTTTATATCACATCATTGACTTATGCAAGAAAAACAAATCTGTGAAATAACTCAATATTTATATATATCTTGCCTATTTGAAAATTATATATATCGCCAATAGCCAGAGTTAGTGATTATTTTACAGATGATTAATGGCCTAATTAGAATGCAAAGGGATTTGAAATCACATCATTAATGATGCCCTACTTACCGGTATTATTCAGTTAAGATCACAACATTTATAAGCTGGATTGCCATGAAATATATGTGACATTGTCAGTGCCATCCCTGTTTTATCTACCAATTCGTGAAATAAAAATCCATTTAATTTTTAATTTAATCCGCGTTGACTCTTAAATAAATTGGCATCGTTTAAGACCATCCGTCTTATTGCCAACTTATAATTAGCTCCAATATCTTCAAAGCAATGTAAGATCATCCGACACCACCTTTCTCCCTTTTACAAATAACACTTAATAGGACAGACATTCGGACAATCAATGTCAGGTTATCCAAAAGTGGCTTTCGTTGATATCATTGTGTCAATCATGCACACCGTTTTCACCCGAACGTGACGTAACAAGCGCTACTCAACCTCCTTTCTTTATCATAAGTCAACGACTGAAACAGCAACTTCGTTTTCAGTGACGGTAGCATCCAAGATATCCCCTGTGATGCAAATTCACAATTTTTTATGACATCTGTGACATCATCAGTATCAGAACACCTAAACGTGACATTTTATAGCTGTCCGTATGTCAATTATTTGCGTCGTCTGCATCCATAGACCGATGTCTTCATCATCATCACTCCTTCACAGGTCGAATCCCCCGCAGCAGTGCCTCAGTCAGCAGTGATTTAGGCCAGAATGCACTCGCCCCAGCCAGTGAGTAATTTGTTGTTGTTGTTTTTTATTTTTTGTAGCAATAACATAACAGAGCGGTTCTCAAATTGATTGGTATGAGAGGTAAACAGGCAAATAGGCTAGTGAATTTTCTTTTCAGAAAAAAAAAACAAACAAAAACTGGAGATTTTTTTTTGTTATTATTGTTTTGTTTTGTTTTTTTTTGTTTTTTTTTTTATATCTCCTGAATCTTCCAGACGATGACACTAGGCATTTAGATGAAATTTGTAATTTTAGGTAGCACAAAGCTAGCCTTGCAAAGATGATAGAGTATATATATAAAAAAACGAGAACAAAAAACAAAAAAAAAAAACAAAAACAAAAAAAACCGACCTTCTTAGTGCCATATGCATTTCCACTATTCAAATAGTCTGAACGTTATTTATCTTTGAAAATTGTTTCCTCTGCAACGCGGCCTTTGAGAATCTCAAAGTGTAAAGGACTTGAATGAAGTGGACAATCAATTCTCTTGAGAATCGCTATGGGTTTGCTGTTATCATGTGCATTTTTGCTGAACATTTATGTGTCCAAGTCATGTGTGGTGTAGAAATCTTCATATTTCAACTTTTTATATTCATGCCAGCATGAGAATGTCTCATACAAGTTTTGAATTAGTTACGATTTGACATTGATTTCCTGACCACTCTCTTCATTTGCAGATCAAATGTGTCTATTTTCTGAAATAAGCGATCAATTTTTGTCACCATTACCACCACCATCATTATCACCATCATTTACATCATCATTTTGTAGAGGTGTCTATTAAAACAACACAAGACCGTCAACTGGTATTTAGATATTTAATAAAATATATACATATATAAATAAATGGATGCATGCATAAATAAATGGAAATGGAAAATGAAAAAATAGAAAAGTAAATAAACAAATAAAAAACATTTTTAAAAAATGAAGAATATATATATATAAAGATAAAAAATAAACAATAAAAAATAAAAATATCCAAATTTTAGAAAGTCGTTCGTTCTTCTTCAGGGAGGATAAAGAAAGTTGTCTTTTATATCCTCTTCTAGCTATGGGGAGAGACCTCATAGATTTCAGAAATGGATCAAGGTAACATTGTTCATTGATATCATCATCATTATAATCATGGCCTCTAGTTACAACTCAGTGTATCTACTTATTTTTTAAAAAATGATTACTTTTGATCCTCATTACCAGCTTCATCACATTATTATCATTTTATAGAATTGTTTTAGATTTTAAAACATGAACTGCCAGGTAGTAAACTCAGCCAGTACAGTAGAAGAAGAAGCAAAATGACAATGTCCAAAACTAAATAATATGTAAGTCGCCAAATTTGCAATCTTAGTTGGTTCTTCTTCAGGGTGACAAAGAAAAAATATTATTATAATTATTATCCTCATTGCTCACCACTCTCTTCAAGCATAGACCACGAATTCAATCGATCTTATGACAATTTTACCGTTTTATTCCAAGATATCTATCTATCTATCTATCTATCTATCTATCTATCTATCTATCTATCTATCTATCTATCTATCTATCTATCTA
>JBCEWB010138052.1:0-11017 GCA_039654565.1 Peronia peronii | reverse complement strand
AATTTTTCCCCCCCCCCCCCCCCCCCCCCCCGTTTTTCTTTAAACTTTAAAATATAAAATAGAATAGAAACATAAAAGAAAAAGATGGTTTATGAGACTCTTTTTATTTCTGACCCATGCTGAATTATCTCGAGGAATCTTAAAGTGTGAAGTTGATTTGACAGTCGAGGGTATGAGGAAAGCTTGGAATGCTTATAGTGGAGAACTATATAGCTCTTACATGGGTGCGTTCACAATCTCTTCATTTGGTAAAATTTCTGACAATGACATGACATCTATGCTGTGGGAGACGTGAACACCTGTGCTGTGGGCAATAGTGTCAGTGTGACCTCATTTGTGTCAACATGACCTCATTTCTATGTATTTGTGTCAACCTGACCGCATTTCTGTGTCTGTGTGTGTATCTGCCAGGTGTGGCCATGGGTATCGCAGGCAGTGACGTCAGTAAACAAGCGGCCGACATGATCCTGCTGGATGACAACTTTGCCTCCATTGTGACAGGTGTTGAAGAAGGACGTTTAATCTTTGACAACTTGAAGAAATCGATCGCCTACACCCTCACCTCCAACATTCCTGAGATCTCTCCCTTCCTTCTGTTTATCATCGCCGATATCCCTCTGCCGCTGGGTACCATCACCATCTTGTGTATCGATCTGGGCACTGACATGGTCCCTGCTATCTCACTGGCTTACGAGCAAGCCGAGCTGGACATCATGAAGAGGACTCCCCGCAACCCCCTCACTGACAAATTGGTCAATGAAAGGTCAGTCTTGTTGTTTATTTTTTCATTGTTCTTATGTTCCATGTGCTGTAACAGTTCTGTTCACTCAGTAAAGAGTGTTTTTTACAAAATGTGTTGAACAAGCTGTGTCGAGAATTGAATGACGAAAACCTTTTGAAGCATTTAGGGTATCAGGAGAACGTTTTCTTTGTATTGTGATAATTTTATTTATTTATTTTTTTTTTTTTTTTGGTGCTCGGTCTTTCAAGTGACGAGAAGAAAAAGAATTTTTCTTTTCCTTTCCTTTCACTACTAGTTCAGCGTACTTTTGCGCCTAGCAAGAAAAAGTAACAAAAGTTGGTCAAACCTAATCCCCCTTCTCTCTGTATTGGAGTGTATGTTAAATATTTGTCTTGCGACCAGGGCAAATGCGTCGGATATCGCCGGGCGATAAAGATCCATAGCCGTTTTTGGTCATTTTTAACTACTTTCCGACTGGGATACTAAATTTTTTTTTATTTTCACAAAACCACAATTTAGCCCCTTTTTTAACCTGACAAACGAAAATTTTGGAATCATAGTCTGAAAATAGTAACAAAACGGTAAAAAACAACTGTAACTTGAAATCACCCGGCGCGACTTCCGACTCCTTTGCCCTGGACGCTAGACATTTGTTGTCCATCTGCACTGCCCTCGCGACAAAGATAATACAAACATGTAAGCCATGATTGTGAGGATTCTGTGTAAGCCATGATTGTGAGGGCCAGGTTTCCCTCAGTGACCACTGGGCTGTTTGACCCACCAATGTGCATGTTTTCCACCCACAGGTTGATCAGTATGGCCTATGGTCAGATCGGTATGATCCAGGCCTCTGCCGGCTTCTTCACCTATTTTGTTATCATGGGTGAGAACGGATTCTGGATGTCCCGACTGCTAGGCATCCGTAAGGAGTGGGATTCCCTGGGCATCAATGACTTGGAGGATTCCTATGGCCAGGAATGGGTATGTGTCATACTGTTTGTGTGTGTGTGTATGTCTGTCTGTGTGTCATACTGTTTGTGTATGTCTGTCTGTGTGTCATACTGTTTGTGTGTGTGTATGTCTGTCTGTGTGTCATACTGTTTGTGTGTGAGTGTGTGCAAGACGTGACAAAGCATTTCCTGAGTAAGTTGTGGGTTGACCTCATGGATCAGCTCCTGAACATAACTGCTGTCCTCCTCGGACAGAATATCGTCTTTGCATAGTTAGGTCAAATTTAGTTTTTGTCAGATTCAAATTCCTGATGTCATGACACATCTTTTCTTCTTGGTCCCATGTCTAGGTTTTGAAAAATAAGAATTTTGTACATTTTTTTTCACAAAGGGAGTAACAAATTAAAATGATTTTTTTGGTTCTCCTATAAAATTTGATTTTCTGCACATGCAACGTTTTCTTAGAAGACGCAGAACTGTGGCAGCTCAGCTTGTTGTGGTCAGACTTGTTATGGTTGGTACTCATATGAGACACGGCACGATGAAATCAGGCGCTCGTCAGATTTTGAGCATATGGAGTTATTGGTATCACTGTGAAGATTATTCATTTCCCTTTCTGCGTGTGGAAAAAAAGTTGTTCTATCTTAGGTAGAAGTTGAGATATTGGCAATTAAATACGATGGGTGTGACCTGTTGTAACAGCTGAATTTAGTGAGAAAATGACCGATCACTTCTGTAAAGCCTTATTAATCTTTGTTAGCCCATGCCGCTAAATTACAATTTTTGGGCATTTACTCGGTCTGTTTCAGCAAATTTAACTCTGAAATGTATTTTTAGATTGATATAGAAAAGTTCTGTGAAGAAAAAAAAAATAAAGTTAAAAATTCATTCACTGTTGAAAAATACGTGATTTGTCTGGTCGCCTCAGTTTGACGAGCGCCTGATTTCGTGTCGTGTCTCTTATGAAGATGAGACTAGTGTTGTCCCCCTTGTGAATACAGAGACTGTTGTCCTTTGATGTACTTTAGAGAAATCATTGATCAACTTCAGTTTTCCTGTACAGTCTGATCTGCAGGCAGTGCTTTGTTTGCTGTAGGCATGTGTGAGAACAGGGTTGATGTGCTGTTTCAGGGTAGAGATGAGAGGATGGACTTGCCTGGGAAGGAGATGTTGTGTGACTGGACTGACTCCGTCATGAGTTTTTGTTTTGCCTGTGCAGAATGAGTCTCATCCAGTCTGATACGTCACATCACCTGTGTTATTTTTTATCTCTTTTCCTCCTCCCACAGACATATGCCCAGCGGAAGAAGTTGGAGTACACCTGTCACACGGCATTCTTTGTCTCTATTGTCATCGTGCAGTGGGCTGACTTGATCATCTGTAAGACCAGACGTCTCTCTCTCTTCCAGCAGGGAATGAAGTAAGTGCGGCTATGTGTTTTGTCTGTGTGAGTGTGTATGTGCTTAATTTGTATGTTTATGTGGGAGTGTGTGTTTATATGTGTGCAGGAAGGTATGTCAGGTACCAGACTGGAAGATAAAGCTGATAAAGAATAAGTTCATCAACCAGTGGCTGTGTAATTCTGTTGTGTGTCAGGGTAGCTTGTGTGGAGCTGGTGTGGAGAAAGGTGGTGGGGAGAGTGAGATGGTGGAGGCTGCAGTGTGAGTGAGACTTGAGTACTTTCACATCTGGTCATAAATCTGTTATATTGTTTGATATTTCAACATTTGACACTGACCACCTCATCCTTGTGTTTCAGGAATCACCGTCTGACCTTTGGCCTTTTCTTTGAGACTGCCCTGGCCGCTTTCCTGTGTTACTGCCCAGGACTGGACAAAGGTCTGCGTATGCAGCCCCTCAGGTGAGTCAGGTGTCATTTGTCTACTCACAGGTACAAAGGGTCAGAATTGGCCAGAGTGACCAAGTTGGCGACCACTTGTCACAAAATTTGTTTCACCAAATAGAGGGGGTGGCAAGAAATGCTCAGTGTCGCTGATTGTATGTGGTCAGTTGCCAAGGAATGACCACTAAAAAACTGAGACAGCAGGGCAAACATGAAGTTGTGTTGTGATAACTTTTCTGTGCTAAAATTTGGTGCACAAAATTTGTCTCTGGAGATGATTTAGTTCTGTGTTGAATTTCTCGAAATAGGGTTTATCACAGTCATTAAGTCTGTTAAGCATGGGATTGTTGTCAAAAACACCATAGAATTTGTATTCTAACATCAATCTGCATACATTAAAATAGAATACAAATTGAAATTATCCAATGAAAAGACAATTGATATCATTGGTCACAGTGACGCTGAAAACAACTTCTTCCATTTCATGCTGCCCGCCTGACGTGACCCCGAACTTTGTCTTACAGTTACTGTTCTCTTAGATCTTGGTCTCGTGATGATAAAATGGGCATAAAATTTGAAGAAATAATTTTGGTATATTTTAATTTTTACTTCCCTTTAATGCCTGTATCAAAGCAAAAATAGCAGAAGACTTTTTTTTTTAATGCAGATCTAGACAGATCTACACATTTCAAGTTCTTATGCGACCCATGTTACTAACTGGTCCCGCAAGTTTCACTCAGTGATTATTCAGTTTTATGGACACGCAGTGTAACGCGCTGTGTTTCAATGGTTATTTTTAAATTCTCAAGTAATGAAAAATTCTATTTTTTAAGAGTTCCTATGAAGTTAAAATATTGACAAATAGCAGACAAGTAATTAATTACTCACCGTTGCTGTAGAGGAAACTATTATTGGCAAACCTTGATTTTGACACAATGCGTCACAGGCATGACGACGAACCTTCAGATCCTATAGTTTTGCATATAACTGTTTTAGAAATATTCATAATGTGATTACAACAATCAGTGAACAGTGAGTGTGTGACATTCATATCAGCTCAGCACATCGTGTGTTTACTGACCATCATTCTAAAACCTCCCCCGTGGGGACCATGGAAAGGCCATTTTATGGAGTGCCATCCTCGACATCCCAGGAGTGACATCTCTTCTCTCTCTCCTTGCTCCTGTCTTCTGTCCCACATTCTTTCCTCTCTTCTTCTTGACGTGTAAACGTATCTTACCGTGTTTGGCATAATATAACTGTGATTGTGTTGATGTGTCGTTAAACCCCAACACAAACAAACAAACAAACAATCTAAAACCATGTTCGGCTTGTCCTTTTTAAAAACCGCAAAAAAAAAAAAAAAAGAAAAAGTTCACCCATTTCACTCAGGTCTCACAGAAATTTTGCAAAGCAGTGAAACTTCTAGAACATCTTTTCTCTGACATTCTTTTCAACTAATATATGAGCAGTTTGATTCTTTCATAGACATTTTATAGTTTGTACAACCATATCAGAATTGCTCATCTTTTGGCAATTGACTCTGTAGGCACAGAGAACTTTTTCTTTCTGAAAACTGGCCAAGTAAGTGAGACCTGACATTAGTTCTGGAAATGAGGACTGGTCTGTCATAGGAAAGCATTGTGATGTGTGTGCATGAGTGTGTTGGGTAGTGAGCCAGTCTGCTGGGAGTAAGGCAGAAGAATGCAGGGTGATTGAAAGGAAGGGTGTCGGCATTAGCTTTGTGTCTCGCTGCTCATTTCAACCTCACAAATCTGCCTGTTTTTTTCCATCTGACCTGTCCCAAATTTTGTCTGACATTTTCTGTCCTTTACCCGACAGGTTTACCTGGTGGTTGTGTGCCCTGCCCTACAGCTTGACCATCTTCATCTACGACGAGTGCCGCAAGTTTATACTGCGGAGAAATCCGGGCGGCTTTGTGGAAAGAGAAACTTACTATTAACTGTTACCTTGAATGCGGACCTCACTGTGAAAGTCAAACTTTTCTGGTGGATGATGTCATCTGTGCCAGATGTTGGTCCAGGATTTTACCTGCATTGATGAGAATATGCCTGGTTGGATGTTGAAGCAACGAGCAGGAGTTGCTGTTAGTGAGTCTGTGTGTGTGTGATACTTGTAGGGATGTATGTGTGTTGTGATTACCTTCACCAAGTGGAGGTCATGTGACCAATTAGTTGTTTCTCAAGGTCAGGGATGTGTCAGGCCAATTTGTTGATGAACCACTGTGAGATTCAGGAGTGAGTGAGAGAAAGAGGAGAGGAGAGAAATAGGGACCATCCTTCGTTCTTCTCCATCTCTCAGCTTGTCATAGAAGTACAGGGAGAGAATCTAGGTGTCCTTTGCCCCAGTCCAGACCTACAAGTTATGCCCCTTCCCCCCCTTCCACCTGAAGATAAAATGTCCCCAGTCAATTGCAATATGAGTGTGTGGTGTAGGTGAGGGTGGCAGAGGACTTCTCCCTCTGCCCCCAGCCCTGGGGGTTTTGGTGTCCACCTTTTTTCTTGATTTCGGTCGTTGTGAGTAGCTATAGCTGAGATGTGGATGTATCGAACTTTTTTTGCCTTCATCCCAGATTGCACCTGTGCACTGCGCTCGACATTTGATACCTTGGCAGACTTGGATACCTTCTGTGTCGATCTGCCTGTGTTTGTGTGTGTGTGTGTGTGGGCACTGGCCAGCCTCACAAACCAGGTGAAATGACCAACTGTCTGTTTGCACAAAAGTTTGGCTGGTCAGTGTGAGTGGCTTTCTGAAAGTTGGGGTGGAGGGGGGTGGGCATGCGGTCGCTGTTGTTGCTTACCTTGATCTTGATGTCAGTATCTCTAGTATAGTGTCTGTGTGTTTCTCAGCCATGGTCTGGACACCCTGGTCACTCTTTGTCCAGCCATGTTTGTAGATGACCAGTGGTCACCCACTATGCAGTTTTGTTGTCTTGACTAGAACTATTTCATCCCATTCTATCTGAACTCACAGTCACCTGCTGGACACCCCACTCCCTGGCTAGCCACGGTCAGTCACTGCCAGCCTGTGAAAAGACGTGGTCAATACTCTAGGCATACAACTGAGGTCTCCCTGCCTACTAGATCTGAGATCGCTCTCTTTCCTCTCTTCTTCTTGACGTGTAAACGTATCTTACCGTGTTTGGCACAATATAGCCGTAATCGTGTTGATGTGTGGTTAAAACCCAACACAAACAAACAAACAGATCTGAGACCAGGGAGTGCCAGCTGACCACTTGACCATTTGACCCCAGGCAGAGCTGTAGCCCAGGCAGGGAGGAGAACCTGGCTGGCAGAACGTGTTGTCTTGTTTACAACTTGATGTGATAGAGAGCTGACTGGCAGGGAGGGAGAGAGGGATTGACAGAAGATAGGAGAGAGCAGGGCAGTGACAGATGTCGTTGGTTGACCAATGTGACCGTTTCAGCCTGTCAGGAGAGGTCAGGGAATTGGTCAGTGGTTGCTTGTCATGGTTAGCTATGGTCAGTTGTCCTACAGACCAGCTTGACCACTGTGTCCATTCCCACTGCTCGGTCTGTCATTAAACTCACTCCTTCCCTGGGCTGACTGATCACTTGAGGTGCTCAGCTGCTGTTGTGGTCAGAACTGATTGACCACAGGCCAGAACTGACCATTGGTGATTGACACAGGCCAGAAGTGACCAGAGGTGATTGACACAGGACCAGAACTGACCAGTGGAGAGGCAGAAAAAGTTGGCTAGGCCAGCCAGGTGGGTGTAGGGTACCAGATGAGAATGGAGGAAGATAGGGCAGCCTCTGCTGGCAGGGCCCTGTGATGGTCTGTCTGTCTGGTGGTTTCCCTGACAACATATCCATAGTGGTCTCATCCTTCGTCATCCGAGTGTGTGCGAGAGGGCAGGGGGGAAGGGGAGGGGGGAGTGAGAGAGGAATGAGTGCCACACCCCATCAGTTACATCGGATACAGAGACAAGTTATTTGTTATTATAATGTCCACTTTTCACTTTGCATCTTCTCTATGTACCATATTGATGATGGCATAGCATACAATAGATGTGGCCCATCTTAGTGACTCTGTCATCAGCTTGTTAGATTTGGTTGTTCGGTGTACAGAAGCCATATTACTCAAGACATACCTTGTTTTTTTTCTTTGTTCGTTTGTTTTTTTTCACATTTTGTTTGTATTTCTGTAGTTGTTTGTGTCGTTGCCCTATCTCTTGTGCTAGGTGTCACTTTTGAGTTCACTCTGTCTGTGTGAGCCGGGCCACGTCACTGCCCACACTTGCCTGGTCACAGCACATTGCACACCTGGCTGGTCACGTCACAGTGCACACCTGCCTGGTCACGTCACAGTGCACACTGCCTGGTCACGGCACAACCAACACCTGGCATTGCCTACCTGTGTCCGCCACATCACTCAAAGTTGAGGGCACAGACCACCTGTCTCTCAGGGGAGGGAACTCTGAAAGATCAGGCCAGGGTCTGCAGTAGAGGGACTGAGCTAGGTGTGTCTTCGGTGTGGCTCGTAGATATTTCTCATCCGAGCTGTCCAGTCCAGACAGACAGACAGACAGACAGATCTGGTGAGAGAAGTAAGAGCAGATCATGTGATGTCCGAGTGACCAGTGGTCAGCAGTGACGTGGGCCCGGCTGTAGCTCCACTGTAGCAGTTTGTGTGTATTCATTCACTCACGCACACTTAGCATCTGCTGGGTCAACATTAGCTCACCCACACACACTCGCTTGTCGGCCATCTTGTCTCTTGTGTCTGTCTGCCCAACATTCCGCGCTGCCGCGTTCACCGTGATAGGGTTAAGGGGGATCTGCCTAGGTTTGAGTTCCTTCATTGACTCGGGATAGTTCCATCCGCAAGCGTTACCACTGGGACAACCTGGGTAGCTGTAGCTTTAGTGGTGAAAGTTTTATATTCAAGTTTGGACCATTTTGACGTTGACTAAAATCACCGGTCTGCCCCGCCATATTGTGAAGTCTGCAAAGTTCTTGGCCACAACCATTTCAGGAACACATTTTATTTGACTGATATTTGTTGCCTCCAAGTTTAACTTATGTATCCATCTTGATGGCCAACCAGTTTTACCAAATTTCCAGAAATAATATATTTTTTTTTTGTTGGATATTTGAGATGCGACACGATGAAGTCAGGCTGTCGCAAAATTTTGAGCATATGGAGTTATTGGTATCAGTATAAAAATTCATTTCCAATTGTCTGTGTGAAAAAAATGATTGTTCTCTCTTAAGTAGAAGTTAAGATATTGACAATTAAAGACGATGGGGGTGACCTGTTGCTGCAGCTGAATTGAGTGAGAAAATGGCCGATCACTTTTGTAAATCATTATTAACCCTTATTAGGACATGTCACTAAATTTCAATTTTTGGGCTTTTACGCAATCTGTTATAGTAAATTGAACCCTGAAATGCATTTTTAGATTGATATAGAAGGATTTGGTGAAGAAAAAAAAATTGGGTTAAAAATTCATTCACTGTTGAAAAAACATGCGATTTCTCCAGTCGGCTCAGTTTGACGAGCACCTGATTTCATCGTGTTGCGCATCATTGAGTGTTTGCATATCCAGTAACTCGGGGAAATCAATATAGATTTTTATTGCACCTTTGTTCACACCTGTCCGTGCTCGTACTTTTTTTTTCTTTTGCTTTGTGATGTAATTTTACCCAATTCTGTGTTACTACCAGTTGTGTAATTTTTTAATGCAACATAATCGAAAATAAAAGATCTTAATTACCATCATCATGAACCCAAGGAGTCGTTGCTGACCTCTGTGTGTGTGAGGGCTGCTCATGGATATGTCTGTCTGTGAGTAGGTGTATGTCAGTTTTCAGCTATCTCTGTCAAGTCCCAACTGTCTGTCAATTCTCAGCTGTCAATTCTCAACTGTCTGTCAATTCTCAACTGACTGTCAATTCTCAGCTGTCAATTCTCAACGCTGTCAATTCTCAACTGTCTGTCAATTCTGTCATCACAATCATGTCGCTGTGTGCCAGTTCTCAAATATCTGACTATGTCTGTCTCTAACGGTCTGTCACTTATCACATCTCGTCTCAGTTTGCCAATCCTCACCTGTCTGTCACTGTCAGTTCTCACCCTATGCCAGTCCTCACCTGTCTGTCACTGTCAGTTCTCACCCTATGCCAATCCTCACCTGTCTGTCACTGTCAGTTCTCACCCTATGCCAATCCTCACCTGTCTGTCACTGTCAGTTCTCGCCTTCTGCCAATCCTCACCTGTCTGTCACTCTCAGTTCTCACCTTCTGCCAATCCTCACCTGTCTGTCACTGTCAGTTCTCACCTGTTGGCTATTGCTCACCTGTCTGCTCTGGTAACGTATGCAGCAGGAAGTTGATGAGGCGGAGAGAAGCTACATTCACGTCTCTTCACTTTTTCCACCCACACATCGTTCGGACTACACCATCCATCCATCCATCCATCCACTCACTCACCCTCCCATCCATCCATCCATTCATCCATCCACTCACTCACCCACCCATCCGTCCATCCATCTATCCATCCATCCATCCACCCATCTATCCATCCATCCACTCACTCACCCTCCCATCCATCTATTCATCCATCCACCCATCCATCCAGACAATGGACCCACTGAACTGTGTTATGAAGCACAGCAGAGACGTCAATGTACCAGTTCGGGCTGACAAAATGGCTGACAACAGCCTGGGGGCACTCCACTCTCCATATTATACTGTTGATCTGGTGGAGGTTGACGGAGGGAGGGGGGGATCCCTCGCCCTCTCCTTTTCTCGCTTCTCCGACAAATGTACTGTCACTAGTGATAAAACACTCGAGCTGTCGCACAAGATCAGCCGTCCGCTTGCACTGACCGCTGAAAAAAGTCGACAAACGGCGTGAGTTCCCCTAAGTTTGTCCCTGGCCACAGTGCGCAGAAACGCCTTCTCTATCATCTCGGGCATTCAAACCACAGATTCCTCTCTAAAGTGAAACAAGATGGACCAGCTTCAGATCCAACTTCTTTTCTAGTCCTACTATTGATTGACATCATGCACGCAACCTTTTCAAATGTGAAGCTTTTAGCTAAGATGGCGGACATTTGGAACGCATGCATTGGATAAGGACAACCGTTCTATATATACGTCTTTCAACCTCCTGGTGGAGGTTATCTCGATAGAAGGACATCCAATGCTAATTTCGACCGGATGTTTTCAACTACCGTTTCATATCGTCAAATTGGCTCGCGCTTTCGACTTCAACAAACATCACACTAGACATTTTACTTCCACTATAAATTGGTAAATTGCTGTACATTTTTAATTTGGGGGCGCGGTGGCTCTGTGGTTCGGCGTCTGCTACAGAGGGTGAAAACAACTCACGTCGGTGAGGTTGCGGGTTCTGCTCGACTCGCGGGTCCTCTCATCGGGGGATGGAAGGACACGAAGATCGAAAGACCTGCATTTTTTCAGTGACTCAACGG
>JBCEWB010138041.1:0-11018 GCA_039654565.1 Peronia peronii | reverse complement strand
ATAGATAGATAGATAGATAGATAGATAGATAGATAGATAGATAGATAGATAGATAGATAGATAGATAGACAGAAAAAAAGGAATGAAGAACGAATCAGATGAAAGGATAGAATGGTGGAGGGAGAGACGACAGCAGGCCGACAGAAAGAAAAAATAAAACATAACGAACGAAAATAGAAAGAAGACTAAAGAAAAAAAAAGGCGAAATGAAGAGAAAAACAAGGAAAGAAAGAAGAAAAAGAAAGAAAAAAAGAAACAAGAAAGATAGAAAGTAAGACAGACAGAAAGAAACGACTAATTCAAATGACACAATGGCAATTTTGTGGAAAAGAGGACAGTAACAAACATCAGTTACAGTAAACACAACATTGTGCAAGACCGCCTGAGGAACAAAACTGGCTGACATGGGCCTCATGAACTATGTACATGTTGTATGAGTGCTACAAGACCTTGGTGACATGAAAAACGTAGAGTCATCTCTGGTCGTCTTATAGAAATACACCCTCCGAATGGGAATGCCTTGGTCTTTCAATGGGAGATCGTTGTGCCCAGCCCTATTTCTTCCCTTTGCCCAGACAAAAGCGGTGTTAACTAAGCAGTGTAAAGAGAAGCAAATCCTTTACTTCATGTCATTCGAAAGACTGACAAAAAAATAATAACATAAAATAAAATTGATAAATTATAACAATATGAAGAACATAAAATAAAATTGATAATTTATAACAATATGAAGAAATTATACCACAATTTATTTTCTTTTTCAAGCAAAGGGCGGAAAAATGACTTTTTCCCCCTCTGTGCACAGCTTGTTCAACACCTCTCTTATCTGGTAAAGGGAAGTAATAGGGCTGGTCAAAACGATCTCCTATTGCAGTTCATTGGTGAATAGAAAGAAAACACTTTCAATAGTAAAGTTATTTTAATATTCTACATTTATCAGGATGTGCGTAGTCCAATGACTGGAAAGGCGATTTCAAACTCTTAGAGCAAGGCGAGACGCAAACGGAGTCTAGGTCATCCACTGAAAGGTGGTCTCCAGCTGTGGTGATTCTTTGTGCAAGTGGACAAAGGTTTCTTTTGCGAAGAGAGTCAAAATTGTCCCTCTGCAACGACTCCTTCTACTTAACTTAACTCCTTGAATGCCAAGAGCCTTCCTGGTACCTTAGGAGTTAGCCAAATGAATCCATTCAGAATCTTCTTGGAATCACATGATTATCATCGACGCACCGTTTGTTTTAATTTTGGGAGGTGCCAGGTGAAGCAGGCATGTTGATCTATTGTGTGCTTTGTGGAACACAGTGTGTTGTCAACAATTCATATAGCATGGGTCGTGACTGTGTAACTTGAGAACAATGTTCAACACGTTAAGAGGGTTGGTCATTATTTAACTTCCACATGTCTTGATTGAAAAGACAAGTCGTTTGTCACTGTGTACATAACACAGTGCAATTTCAGCTATCGCATGGCTAAACCAGGGTGGAGATTCGGATGGCGTCCATTCATACACAGATATCTGTGTGATCCGGCCCTGTACCTTACTGCCTAAGCACCATATTAAGCTGGGGACCGTAATTAAGCGCTGGAGGAGGTGCGAAGGTAAAGGAAGATAAAGAGTTACTGGGGGAGGGGATGATGTTGAAAGTGACGTAAAAACGTCTTCCTCTTTGCCCTTAACTTGCTTTGTATTCATGGGCACAACTCTTGACGGGTCGTCTTTTCAAACTATAAAGATACAGACATAATTAAAATGATTGCATGGAAACTAACAAGCTCGCATTCCTTTCCCATAAATTATCGTGTTCAAAACTCAAGCATACTTCTTTGTACAGACTTTTCATTCTCTGGCGGTTGTGGGCCATGGACTGGGTTCTATCTGAATAAACGGATAAAAGTGGAAGAAAATAACATTGACGAGGGGTTGTCAAGGAAATCTACATCATGTTAGATTTTGAGTAGTGAAGAAAAGTACAAGTTTTCAAAAACATCGAACGGCATTTCTATTCAACAAATTTGTTTCAGATTCGACACAACGGCCCTTTCTGCCATTGGAAAAGAAAACTTGGCTCACAGGCTTTTGGAAAGTTTATATCCCTAAACTAGAGATTCTCTCATTAAACAAAATAAATAAGATTTCTTATACAATCTGACATAAAGTTCAAACACGCGCATAGTTTGGTTTCATAAGTGCAAATTTTGCCAAATTTGTTGTAAATCGGTGGAATTTTTAAAAGAAGGATTCGGTAGAAAGTAACGCTTCAAAACTGTAGTACATGTACTTTCATGAAACACGATTTAAAATTTTAAGAAAGTTCCTTTTCTGGTCATCAATATGATTGAAGATGAGAGCTCATTTGGTGTGGTTTAAACCTTTTTCATTTGTTTTTATTTAATTAACCATCACAAATAAATAGTATCTGCCATTACATGGCTTTAAATATCTCAACAAATGTAGGCAGTTTGGTTTGTAATCATGTACTTTTGAGTTTCAGTTAGGTGGTTTAGCTAGAAAGACAATAGATGACAGAGACACAATAGCCATAATGCGGAAACTGCAAGTTTCTAGATCAAAAACTCTCCGCAAAATAAGAGCGATCTGTCACCAAGAAGCAAAAAGAAAAAATAATAATTACAGAACATTACGCTTAATGTATGATTCTTTTCAAAGTGCTGACATCAATTCTGTTATATACACGTTGTTATTTTATCGTTACATGCTTTTTTACTATGTCTGGGAAACCTGGTGAACGTAATTGAAATTGTGTGTTCAGACTATAAAGATACAGACATTACTTAAAATGTGCATGAAAACAAGCAAGCTTGGATCTGTTTCCCACACATAGCGCTATTAAAAGCTCGAACAGACATCTGTTGTCAAGGTTGTACCTCTGTTTAAACTTTAGAGAAATCGCATGAAAAAAAAAATTCAATGTTCGTTTTAGTTTTCTTTGAAGAGCGGAAAAGTATGATGAGAAAAACATGGCAATTCCAGGGTAGACATGAAAGCGCCTGCATACAAGACAAGAACTTAACTGTAAAATGGAATGGCCCTCAGTCTAGTGAACAGGATACCCGTTTGTGGAGGAGAGAACAATAAAAGTGGGGAGAACAAAGGAGCCACAAAAGGTCGTCAACAGTTGGGAACCAGTGATAGACGAGTTTTTGAGCAGGTCAAGTTTTCCAGTTTTCCAGATCCCTTCGTCCATCGCCCACCATTTCCGCTTTAGTTTTTCCCTTATTTTCTTTCTTTCTTTTCTCTCTGCTTCTTTCCTTCTTTCTTTCTTTCGTTCTTTTTTTTCTTTCTTTCTTTCTGTCTTTCTTTCTTCCTGCCTGTCTTTTTTATTGCTTTCTTTCTTTCTATCTTTCTTTCGGTCTCCCTTTTCATTCTTTCTGTCTTTCTTTTGTGTCTGTTTGTTTTAAATGTTTTACTTTTTTTTTTTAACCAATGAAGACGTAGATTAAATGTGTTGCATGAGATACCTTTGTTCTTTCTCTTAATTGTTAGGATTACTGATGTTTACTTATTGTTGTGACAGTTGTTGTTGCCGACATATTCTATGCCAATGCTAACACCAGACTGTATGCTGTGTTCTTGCTCTAAGTCAAAGTGCTTGGCCATGTTCAGTCGAGGTGATTCTCCTGTCAATTAGGGACATACAGTACGTTCTTGAGATCGCTGACTGGAAAGGCGAGCCGATAGGCGTTGAGAATTCTGACAAGGTGATGCTCACACCTTTCTCTTTTTTAACGCCGCTCAGTAATAGCTTTCCGGAGTGGGTAAAAACAGATTTTTCCTGCATAGCAGCGCCGGGATGCCTCGGGTAATCAGGGTAATGGGATGTCATATTTTTGTACTGCCTGGGAAAATTTTAATAGAAGCTAAAAAGGGAAGAGAGAAGAAGAGAGAGAGAGAGAGAAAAGAGAATGAAGAGGCTGTATGGTCGAGCGGCAAGGCTTTCAGGCTCTCGATACACTGGCAGCAGATTGATTTTTTTTTTCCTGCTGTTTAAACTTCTCTACATTTTACATCCAGACCGCCGTTGGCTGAGTAACTATGGTATGTAAATGTGTTTGTTTAGTTTCTGGGGATACAGAGATTTAAGCTTGGGTATATAAAAGATAGCTGCCAAAATCTGCCTGAGATCGGTCACAGTTTGGACAAAGTGAACGATAGAACTCGTTAGTCCTTGAAGACAACCTAATTTGGGATCTATCATAACATGAGGAAATTTGAAATTGAACCCATCTTTGGAAAACGCAAGGTGTATATTTATGAGCTGTAAACTTCTGTGTGTCCAACTGACTGACACGATCTTCGTGCCATCAGTGTAGCTCGCTTATTATCACTGCAGATTTGGCCTTTATGCAGTAAAGGCTTATTACTTTCTCACTCTTTTGTTTGATAGAAGGAAAGGGGTTCTAATGTTATATAGAGAGATCGAATCTTTGCCAAATATGTCTTTAATCAAACACCAGATAGCTTCGTGAGGTTGAGAAAATAACCTTTCAAACAAATAATAATAATCATAATAATTTATTTTGAAACAGAAATGAAATAATAATAAACATGAAAAAAACACACACATAGACTAAAAAAAAATGCCTCATGTTCAGTAACCATCAAGGCCAGTGATAGGAGACGACTCAAATTATGCAAACAGCCTGAGGCTTGAAGGTTCTGAGCTAATGAGAGAGGGCAACGTCAACTAGTGCCGTACTAAATAACCTGGGATTTAGAAGGGGAAAGTCAATATAACCTCCCAATATGAACGGGACAACACTGCCCTCTTCTGAGAAAACGTGGCATATGCAAAAAATCAAATTTTACAGCAGAGAAAAAAAAAAAAAAAAAAAGAAGTTTCAGTCCATTATTCTGTAAATATAGCAAGTTGTAAATTAGCATATGAAAAAAAAAAAATAAAACAAAATAATAACAATAAAATATTATCTTGTATTATCTTGAAATATTTCCTAATGGATAAATAAAGTATTCGTATTCGTATTCGTATATGTATGTAGTTGGGGGGGGGGGGGGTCATTTTAACTTGTGATGAAATCTGACAGTTTAGCCCTTCCATTTTTTAACACCATACTAATACAATCGTATGTAAAGATGTGTCTTTGTGAGTGTCGCTGAAAATATCATTTTGACCCTCAAAGGTAAAGAGGGCCTGACGTATTGAAGAAAGTCTATTGGAAGTTTTGTGTCCATATTCCCCTGTTCTCTGCGCCTCTCGTCTGTCGTAGATGCATAGATCTTTATTTATTTTTGTTATTTGTTTGTTGTGCTGGTGTTTAATGGCACATCAGCACGATCACGGCTATATTGTGCCAAACATGGTAAGATACGTTTACATGTCAAGAAGAAAAGAGGAAAGAGAGCGGGATAGAAGACAGGAGCAAGGAGAAAGAGAGAGAGAGAAGAGAGGTCACCGGTGGAACGTCGAGGATAGCATTCCATGGGAGACACCCCACCGATGGCCGGCTTTCACCGCCTGCAGGTGGGACCAAAGAACCTACTTATATACCCCGGGCCTCAGCGGGGCGCACAGATCTTTCGCAGTGACTTTACCAAATACTTTTATACAACCATGTCAAATTTCCTACATAAATATTAACTTTTAATCCTTCGCTAGGGAACAAAAAGAAAAAGGTGGCTCTCAGTGTCATCTTTTAACGCGTTTTTTTTGGTGGCCGGGGGGGGGGGGAGGGGGCACCGGAAAGGGTAGGTCTTTTCACTATGGCGGAACACTGGTTGAATAGATTTCATTGATGGTAATATCAAATTAAGAATGTAACGTGGTACTTTCCAGTGACGTAAGAAAGGTAAAATCTTGAAAATGGGACGTGCGTTGAGAATTGCCGTGCTGGTTCACATGTACATTAAACGTGAGGACTGAGCTCTCTCCTCATGCATGCAGACAGGCCAGACGGGGGCCAACTGTATACAGCTCACTCACAAAATGTCCCAATCGTTGTGATTTCGATTTCTGCCCGTCAGGCAGGTAATGGGAATTGGCAACGGGATAATGTGTGAGTCGCTTGGCCCCGGTGTAATCATTTAATCCTAACAATCCACCCAGTGCTTTTTTTTTATCCATCTTTTGCTCCCTCTCTCATCCTACGTATTTCTTCTTTCCCCCCCCCCCTCTCTCTCTCTTTCTCTCTTTCTTCCATATATTTCTTTTCCTTATTTTATCACTTTGATCTCTCTTATATCCTTTGTTTAGTCTCGTCTTCCGTCTTACTTCTCATTTCTCTTTCTTTCTCTGTCTCTTGTCATTCTATTTCTTCCTTCATTTACATCTTTACTTTCTCCATCTTTCTATCATTCCTTTAACATTGCCTCTCTTTGACTTCCCTGTTCTCCACCCATCCGTTTTCTTTCTGTTTTCCCTCTGTTTTCTCCCTATTTCTCTACTTGTCATCTTTTGTCTTCCTGCCCCCGTCTCTCTCACTCTCCCTCTCCCTCTCTCTCTCTCTCTCACTCTGTGCGTGTTACGTCATGGTTGATTCCTTCCTTCTCATTTTTTCCTCTTTCTTCCTCTCTCCCTCTCTTTCTCACTCACTCTCTCCCTCTCTCAGTGCATCTTGACAGGATTTCCTCTTTCTTTTTCTCTCACTCACTCACTGTATGTGTGTGTGTGCGTGTCACGTTATGGTTGATTCTCTCTTTTTCATTTCTTCCTGTTTCTTTCTCTCTCCCTCTCTCCTTTCTTCCTCTCTATTTACAACTCTGGCTCTTTCTTCCTCTCTCTTTTTCTCTCTCTCCTGTCTCTCTCTCCTTTTCATCCTTTCCATTCGCTTCAGTTTGTCACCTTTCTCCACGCTCTTTCTCTCTCCCACTTGTCGCATTGTTAATCTATTCTCTCTCCCCACAGCTCCCTCTCCTCCAAATCCTTCCATTATCTCTCTCTCTCTCTCTCTCTCTCTCTCTCTCTTTCTTCCTTTTCTTTCATCTGGTTTTCCGTCTGTCTGTCCTCTCCCGCTCGGTTTACAATCCCCCAACTCACACGGTTTAAGTTTCAGCCATTAAACGATCACCCTCCGCTTCGCGGTCAGCTCGAACCAGTTTTAGGAGAGAGTGGATTTCGGGGCCAGGGAACTGGGTATTGATGCTAAATGTCCTGCTTGACCTCCCTCAGCTCACGGAGAAACCGAGGATGTCAAGCCAGATCACGTAAAAAACAACGATTAGATCTAGTAATTGATATGTGATGTGATTAACACGGTTGTTTAATGAGTTGAGTTGTTTAACCCTACACTCATTGGATCCTTGACAAATGTAGTTTCAGTTAAATATTTGAAATCTGATTACTATCCCTATATGTTCCATTCAAAAAGCAAGATAGATTGTAGAAGCAGATACGTCATCAAATTTGCAATGACTTACAATAGGCCATTAATTTCGAGGAGAGATGAAAAAGAAAGGGTTCTATGTCATAAACGTGGGACTTAGAGGGTAAAATAATGACTGTTAACAAGATTGTAAAGCCACTAAAGAGACCAGTTAGTTGAAACGTGTAGTTCACATCATTATCACATTAAATCAACAGTTTGAGGCAATTCTTTTACAATTTGGGGCAGGGATTTAAAACATCACACAAAGCATTAAAAAAATATGTTAGTTGAAAAATACTAAGTAATCCATACTATGAATGAATTAGCCGAAGCTCCTTAAGATGATTCTCTGACGATGTAAATCAAAGGAAACATGATTTAAATAAAGACAAAATCACGTAAATGCTAAATATATACATAAGTATTAGATACGTATGAGTAATCCCAACCATTATAAAATAAATCAGATAATACCGTTATTATAATAATAGTGGAAATGTTTGAGGTATTACCTTTACATATGAACGATGATCAACGTAGCCCTGATTTAGATTTGTTAATTGAAACGTGGTAAGTGATAGAATATCATTAAATTTGTAGAATTGCTGAAAATGATTTAAGGCATGGTTATAAAGCGTTAAATAGGCCGATTGATAAAAAAAAGGACTACGTAATGAATAGAACAACTAAATTATTCCAGTGAATTCTGGAAATTAATGACTTAGGGCGAGATCAACAAAGCATTTAAATCGCCTGTAAATTGTCCTGCGACATGACAATCCATGTCATTATCAGAGTCATCCGGTCGTTTAAGCAATAATTTAAAACGGGATCATAAAATCATTCAGTCGACCTGTTATTGAAATATGTCAGACAATTAACACCAGATATCCCTACTGAATTAGCTGGGCTTTTCAAGGTAATTTCTTTTTAACTCGACATCCCACTGAGCATTAAATAGATCAGTTATTTGAAACGCGATAAATGATCTAACCTATTATTAAATATCAGGGATCATCACACCATTAGTAGATTAGTCAAGTCGTATCATTGTTAGATTAGTAGAGCTGTTTAAGTATTTTCTTTTTAAATCCACACCATTACTAAATTAGTTTTTCCATTAAAGGTAATTTCCTAAAACTGAATTGGAGAAATCAATATTTCATGCAATGACTTACTTAGCAATATATTAAGCAATAAGCAGAAGGTTGATTGACTTGGGATTCACATCTTTATTAAATGAACAAATCGAGTTGTAATGGATTATTCATCAGGCAGTTAAAGATCAGAGCGCCTTTAATGTTTGACTTAATTATGCGAGATTGTCGCAAAATAGCCTGAGGCAGCAATGATATAAAATGAAGAGTTCGTAATTTACGTCCAAAAACGATATCATAATTCTTTTTTTTTTTTTTTTTATAAAGACAAACACAGACTACAGTGTTAGGCAGAAAAAAATGCTAAACTTATCCTCACATTAATTTTTGTATGCAGTGGACATACTGTACTTCTCGTAGACTGAGATGATACATTCCCAATACTGTGAACTGGGAAAATCAATGCGTTGTCGCTCTTAGTGCTAGAATTACGGTACCATAATTCTGAGGCATCGTTAGAGACTTTTAACACCACAGCTTCAACTTATGTTACATAGAAACATAGGGTCGTGCGTCAGTCCTAGAGTTAATATTGGTGTCAAATTGTAACAGATTGATAGAGCTTTATGCTGATTTAAGTCAGGGGAAATAATATATAGAATGATCGTTGATTGGGACTGGCCTTGAGAGAGTTAAGGACAGATAACAGAAGGGAGTGGGTAGATCTAATAGGATCAATCATGCCAGTATTAAATGAATCAAGCTGTTAAAGTTGATTTCCTAGCAGAGTGAACTGAACAGGGGAAAACCTTGCTTTTATGACAAGATCACGCAGTGATACTAGGAGACCTGTTCTTTAAATCGTGATACGATAAGTTCATGCCATTATTAAATCAACCCCAGCAGTTGAAAAGAGATATCCTAACAAAGTGAAAAGCTGTGAGTAAAAGCGAGTTCCTTCTGATCTATCAGGTACACGGTATAGGAGCAAAGCAATGAATTGATCTTTTATTTAAATCGTAATACGAAAATATATAGCATGATTTCATTTGTAGAGCTGTTTATAACAAGCTTCTAACAAAGTGAAATATCTGTGTAGGCAAAAACCGGTTAGTTCTGACCTACCCAAGCGCACAGGGAAAGGTCCTGGTGTGTGTGTTTTCAAACGCACTTTCTGCTTTTCTCACTTCCTTTCTTTCGCGCCTTTAGCAGCCTTCTTTCTCTGTCTCTTTCTGTCTCTCCCTTTCTCTCTTTCTTCCCCTATTTGTCTGTCTGTCTTTCTGTCTATTTGTCGCATCTGTTTGAAAACAAATGTGCATTATCAAACATTTAAAACCACACCCTGTCGTTATAAGCAAGACCTTTCTTTCCGTTGAAAAAATCCTGTTCTAACCACATACAAAAGGTTAGATTAAACTTTCAAATTTTCAATGGTTGTGTATCCAGCAGCAAAAGGTTTAAACATTTAAAACACCGCCTAAGATCCATCATGGATTTAGCATTGATCAGTGAATCTGTAGTACAGCTCTCTATCTCTCTCTCTCTCTGCCGGGGCGATATCAGCTTCGTCCCTGGAATCACTTAACTACATCCGCTTCCTCCACCTTATCTCATCTCACGTCCGATGTTACGTGAACTAGCTATTAAAATTGGCCAATTTTGGTTTAAATTGGTTTCGATCTGACATGATGCGGACACAGGTGACCCTCTGATCCTCAAGTCCTCTAACTATTCCTGCCGAGACGTGACACAAGTTTGAGAGATCGCTTAGACTTGAGACTGCCAAGATATGGGATGTGACACCTATGAGGGTACGGGACAGCAGTCGAGGATTTTAGGACTTGACTCGTAGCACATTGTGACAAGACAGTGATATATTAGTCCTATTTCCTCCCTGCTCTACTTTTTTCGACCGCTAGTGTAGACAATCTTTTTTGTTTGTTTGTTTGATGTCTAGATATATTTCGTACAAACACCCGGTTATGGACGTTTAGACATCATTTGCACTGACGCAATTTTGGATGTGTGGATATTTCTTGTACAGATCATTCTTTGAACGTCTAGACATCTTTTTATACTTTTTTTTTTTTTTTTGGATGCCTAGAAGTTTTTTGTCCAGACATCCTATTCACAGGCATCCATTATACAGACAACCTTTGTACAGGCGTATGTACGTGAGGGCTGCATGAAAACCTAAAGATCAAGAAAACAAAGCATAAAAGATGTGCGAGTTTTTAAGACTATTAAACAGGTCTGCTATAGATCGAACATTGATCAAGACATGTGCAAATACAACTATTAGTGTTCAGTCTGTGAGGAATTGTATTCGTCGATATCGTCATTATGTAAATGTAAACAAAGTGAAGCTCAGCTCCAGCAATGAGATCAACGTTACTCTTCTTAACTCTTTAAATGCTAAACCTCTGGCATTAATATCGTATTGTCGCATCTGTTTGAAAACAAATGTGCATTATCAAACATTTAAAACCACACCCTGTCGTTATATGCAAGACCTTTCTTTCCGTTGAAAAAATCCTGTTCTAACCACATACAAAAGGTTAGATTAAACTTTCAAATTTTCAA
>JBCEWB010138030.1:0-11018 GCA_039654565.1 Peronia peronii | reverse complement strand
AGATAGATAGATAGATAGATAGATAGATAGATAGATAGATAGATAGATAGATAGATAGATAGATAGACAGATAGATGCCTGGATAGATAGATACATGGATGGATAGACGGATGGATGGATAGACGGATGGATGGATAGACGGATGGATGGATGGATGGATGGACGGACGGATGGATGGATGGATAGGTTGACAGAAGACAACAAATCAAGTTCAAGATACTTTTTTTCCCTTGGAGTCTCTCGTCCGAAAGACAGAATTTAACATGAAGTGCGGTATCGCATGGCTGTCATTTTCTTGCCTGGCAATGACTGCTAAACCAACTAGCCAGCTAGAGGTATGACCAATGCTGGAATTGAGGCAATGACCAATCAATATGGGAGACTGAATGAGTAACCACTGTGACTGGGACTCGAACCCGATGTCCGCTAAATGATCATTAGTCCAGACTGATGGCGAACTAAATGGAGCCGAAGTGAATGAGGACGGCCAGGCCGGATCAAGCAGGTCAAGCAAGAGTGGAAATGTCGATGGCCGCTGGTCACCACTGATGGTGGTTAAATTGGGGTGAGAGAGCAAATGGGCACTAGACATCATTAGGTCCGCTGTGAGTGAACATGCAGAATTTCGAGAAAAATAGCAATTCTTTAACTATCTGATAGGGTCAGACATACCAAATTCGAAACTAATTTGCCAAGCTCGTGATTAGCAAGTTCCATGTTTTTTCTCCGGATCAGAAGCAGCTGAATACCACAGAAACACTAAACACGTCCTGAACTTTTTACTCGGGGAAAAAGGAAAAAAAATCTACAGGGAAATCGGCCACATTTCCATTCTATAATAAAAATGATTTATGCCAATAGAAACAAGATGGTATGATTCTGTCTGTACAAATATTAGATATCAGACGGGAGCAGTACACTTGGAGTGACGATGCAGAGTGTGTGAAAAAATCAGTTCAATAATCTCAAAAGGAAACTCCACTTTCTGAGATCAGTCAAAACCAGAGAGCTTCAAGCCGTGATCTGTATGAAATAGATACAGTTAGGTATGCAAGAATTCTTCACAGTGCTCTTGAGAGGTGGTAACCTTATCAAGGCAGCAGGTATATTAAGACATAGGAAGGAGCAAAGACAGTAAAGTCCATGTATAGCGTTCTTGACATAGCGACGAAACTATATATTCCCAATGAACCATTTTGTTTTTCCAGCCAGCCAGGTTGCTTCCCTTTGCCGAGTACAAGAGGTGTATGACATTGACAAGCATTGCAAAAAAGGAAAAATCCCTTCTTTCTCTTGGTGTGTGAAATACCTAATGGAAAAAAAAAAAAAAAACAATTGCACTGAGGAACAAAAACCATTTTCAATGCACGGTAATTTTTTCTGTTACTTATATTTCAAATAACAATAGAAAAAGGTGATTTTGTCTTTCTCTACAATACTTTGTCTTATATCTTTTGTATTTGGCAAAATGAAGTAATTTCACTACAGTCTAAATGGTTTATTGCAAGTCTTTTCACTTATTTATCTAATTTATATCACAGGATGCTAGTATTACAGCGGATTATTATACTACATTATATAATTATTGTTGTTACAGGAGAAGAGACGGTAAATAATAAATTTCAGATCTTTGCTGTGGTTTTCTATCAGAACGATTCCTGATAACAATCTGTGCTCGTTTTGTTACCAAAATCCAATATTCTGTCAGGATAACGCTGTTGCAGCCGTTGTTGCCATGTCATTTTTTATAACAAATTTATGCTTTTCACGCCGTATTCTTGTGGCATACTTATATTTCTTTCGTTTCCATCGATAAATCGCTTATGTATAGTACCCGGGATAATCAATGAGATCTACTGCTGGCATATCGGTCATGGAGTCACACAGGTTCGATCCAGACACCTCTGGTCTGATCGACATAGAGAATGGACAAAGCGCTCAGCCTAATTGGAATGCCAGCCCTCCTCCGTCCATAATTATTTGCTCCTCCCAGGCCTGCCTTCATCACCAGTTTGCCTCAGGCATGGCCCTTGTTGACTCAATCGTTCATGAATTCAATAACTTCTTGCTTTGCCTATACAAAACTCATACTGAGCTGAACCTTATGGTGCAGACCACTCTCTCACTATATATCATTACCTATCGACACCAACAGACACTCAAGATTAATTTGTCTGCAGCTCTGGTGAAAATCATCCAAATGTCCACCACTGCCATTTCAGTTGAAACCCTTTTTTCCCCCCTGTCAGCAAAATAACTTCTTTTTTTCCAAGGAAATGGAGTACATTCACGTATTATGTGAGGAAGGATAGTTACCATATTTGCCTTTTATGAAAGACGTACGGTAGGAAAAATAAAAAATCAAAGTGAAACAAAATATCATGATAAACAGAAAAAAAAAGAATATTTTCATAAGATTTTTTTTGCCCCACAGACTTCTCTGTTGGGATCATTTCAATTACAGAGCTACATTACTCTTTTTTCCCCTTTACAATGCTGGTTTACATCTCAAATGTCTGGCAAAAGGAAGTGATTTTGGCTGAATAAAAAATTAATTTACTGGAGGAGCCGGATGTTGGTAAAGGATCAAACTTTGATCTCAGGCATAACGCAAGACCGATAATTTTCTTTTTTTTTTTTTTTTTGTCTAAAAGGTAAATGTGAAATGCCACAGATTTTATCGTCCTTTGAAAAAATTCAGCAGGGCATCTTCAGGCTAACAGATGTAACTCAGATTACAATAAAGATGGCCTGCTAACTTTACGCAGATTCGAGGATCAATGGAGCACTGGGCTCTGGCTAACACTGAAACTGTCGCAAAATGAAAGTAGTAAGACAAGGTATTCTACAATCTATGATACCGGAAGAAATGAGAGCGGCCCACTTATCGTGAGAGTTGCTCTGGGAGAGCCTCTCTTTGATTTCCAACTATAGTGAATGATTTCATAAATTTCGGCGGGATTAGAGAAAGGGGAATACAGTATTTTTACCATTTTTCAAGACCACCAGCCATTCACACGCATAATCACACATAATCGTCCGTATCTTTCTTTCCATTTGTACGAAAAAAAAAAAAAATACAGGATTTAAAATTGCTTGATTCTAAAGAAATTCTCCACAGTGACGAATGCTAGATATTATCGAAGTGGAGCTAAACAAAACTGGGGGATGAAATTTTGATAGGATCTGACAGGATAGTACATGTACTCTCTGGTAAAAAGTAATATAATATTATAAAACAGCAACCAAATACAACTCAGGAGAGAATGGGTGCACAGGAAGAGAAAGAGAGAGGTGGGGGAGGCGGTTGAGGCGGGGGGGGGGGGGGGAAATGCAAATTAGTGACAGTCTCTTCTGATAGACTGAATGAGTGAGGGCGAACGAATAGGTCGAGTGGCAAATGTAGAGGACAAATGTAGAGACTGAATGAGAGACAGAAACAGACAGACAGATACAAAGAGAAAATGAGAGACCGACAGGGTGAGAAAGGGAGAGAGAGAAACGAAGGAAGAGAAGAAAAAAAAGGTCATCAGGAAGATCAAAGATGGTAAGGAGAAGGGCACTGCTAATAACAGAGACTCTTATGGGATCACTGACTATCGGTGACGTGATACCAGCACTACTGACGTGATCTCCAATTAAATTAAAGAAGTCTTCACTTCCCTTCAAGCCCGGTAGCAAATATAACTGGGGCTCTCTGGGGCCAGGACAAACTGTCACTCACCTCTGGTTTGAGTTGCGATAATCTTTCCTGAGCAAATCGTTGGCACGGAGTCACAGCAGTCAACAGTAGAATATCCACTCCAAGATAAAGCACCGCATTCACTCTGAAATACACACAAAGCCAGCACTGCATTCACTGTAATGTAAAGAAAGCCAAAGTCCCTCTGTGTAAAGTTAGCACGTTCAAAGACCTACTGTATGGCTGACTTATGACAACTGAAAGACCCTCCGTAAAATTATGATCAGCAGTAGTCGCTGCAAATAGCAAATCTTTCTCCTGTAAAATTAAGGCGATCAAATTTCCTCCAAAAATGTCCGACAAAAAAAAAAAAAAAAACATCCTGTAAGATTTGCTAAGCCATTCAAAGATCAACCTTGAGGGAGTAAATGATCTCCTGGAAAATGAACAGAATAAAAGGCATAGTTTAGCTGAAATGATCATGAAAAGATCCACAGTAAAGTTAATACAACGGTCCTTTAAAGAGATATCTGAGGTTCCATTATAAATTTAAGACAGTCAAATTTAGGAATACATCCACTATACATTCGACACCTTAAGATTTGTATATAGGGCCTACCCATTATGACAAAAAAAAAATCAAAAAAATCAGCCAACCATTGGCACTATCCAATACGCAATGTAAGCCTGCACAATGAATGTTACAAACAAACCCGCTATACTGGCTGAAACAAGCACAGATACCAATTCATCCACTATAGAATGACACAACTGAACTTACCAAGACACGCATCACAAGGCTAACACAATCAATTTTTTCAATAGACAAGTGACATGCATAATCAAAGTTTACAATACATCGAACACAAAAAAGAAACAATCCCAATTAACTTTACTTCCACTAAAAGCTTGGCGATACAGTACACGTTCGCAACAAGCCTTTAAAGCAAGGCAGACAGTCAATTAAAAGTCTCTGATCACACTCCGAGAACTACTAACTGTTCTACGATTATACTACACTGCTGTACTACCCACAATTAGTGGAGACGAGGACCACAGACCACATACCTGGTGGACTTGGCCTGTCCCCGTCGGTCCCTGCCCCCTTCTACTGGAATGTTGGCAACAAGCCCCCTTAGCCCAGCACAATGGTGCTGTTCACATCGGCAAGAAGAGAAACTTCGTTTTCTTACTAGCTCTGTCCCAACTCCTTGCACAAATTGATGGCTAGAATAGCTAGCTACACTTGGGGCCCTCAGTGAGCCAACCTCTTGGCTCATGCACAGCGAATGAAGTCTTAGTCGCACCCCTTCTCTCTCACACATGCACACTCACATATATAAACGCGCGCGCGCACACACACACACACATATGCATGCTTCATGCACAACTCCACACACAAAGTTGCAGAAACACGCAAACCCCTCCCCACCCCTCCCTCCCAACCTGAGGTTGTTGAATGAAAGGTTGCAAATGTCTATCGCCAACTGCCGGCAGGGAGAAATATGAGACGGAGGAAAGGAAGGAAGATGAGAAAGGAACAAATCAAGGAGACCGGAGAAGGGTGGGGGAAAATTTCCATGGATTATGGGAGAAAGAAAGCTGGATATGGAGGACAGAGCATAAGAACTGGAGTAAGGATGTGAAGATTGTGTGCCGGCACGGGCGGGGAATGAGGGTGGGTGGCTAGCGGAAAGGGCACAGATAATGGAGCCAAATCCTTTTCTCGAGGAGGTGAGGACACAGGTTCGCGAGGGGGGGGGGGGGGGGGGGGCGATGGGAGGAAAGAAAGAGGAAGGTGAACACAAAGGCGATGACAAAAAAAAAAAAGCAAGAATTACTCATACATCCAATTGCCCCTCTCCTCCTCCAACTTTCATCCACGTCTGCATTCAATGCCCACCACCATCCACATGTGCTCGTGGCTTGATGCTTATCGCCACCTCCCAATTTTCCTTGTTCAAAAAAAAAAAAAAAAGAAGAAGAAAAAAAAAAAAAATTGCAGTGCTGGGGTCGAGCATGATTAATTCCCTTCCATCAGCCTCCGCCATCATCCACTTACTCGGGCCTACGTACACAATCCCATGTTTTTGTTTGCCCCTTCATCACCACAGACCCTCCAGGCCTGGCTGGGCCCTCTACACTGGGGTAACAACTGCGGCACACTTCACTGTAACAGGTTTCAGGACCTCTTTTTGTATTAGTTCACACACTTCATTGTAACACTGTAATAGGTTACATAATATACCCCCCCCCCTCCTTTTTATTTCTCATCAACAACAAGATTCCACACAATCGATGGTTCTCTCTGCTTTCCTCTGCTCCCCCTTTCCCCCGTCCCACCTTCTTACCCCCTTCCCCTATCCACTCACTTTTCACAACCAGCTTTAGGCCAGTCTCCACTGCCTCTGTCCATGTACGAGACTGGCATAGGATCTAGGTGCTGCGAGCGAACTCGTGCTGTCCAAGGTAATCAACTTCGAGGTTTAAACTTTAATTTTTTTTGCGTGTGGCACTTACAGTTCACACGCCATCTAAAATCGACATGTTTCAACGAATGTACGAGCGGATGCAAACAGCGAGCACACGGAATGTTTCAAATTATTTATTTATCAATTACTTATTATTCCACGAAATCCACCCATCTTTACAGTGAACACGGAGGCAACATAACTGTCCTTTCAGAAAAAAGATAGATAGAAAAAGGAAGAACAGGAAGATCGAAACGTGATAACTCAAACTTGTATCGAGGACAAAAAACCACGAGCTCAGGGCTGCAGCTGTTCCTGTCCTCCAACCAAAAACCCATGCCCATAACATCTTTGCCCTTGCCTGATAGATTCTGCAGACCACACCCCAGGGGAGAGGAATGGGAAGATCGAGGGCTGAGAGAAACGGGTAGATGTTCTGAAGGAAGCAGTGGGCAACCGTGGCAAAGGATTCCTCAAACCCAAAGTATCTAGTATCTTCACGCATTCCACCTTGCTTGTTGGCTACGCTAAAGAATGACGGATTGTGACCTCTTTGCGGTTCTCATAAACTAAAAATGCACAGTAAAAGAGCATCGACCAAACAAATGAACGAACTAACCCTCGGGAAAGGTCAATGGCCCATACCAGTTTGGTATGATCTTGTTGGTGATGATGCGAATTCCCGTCAATCTTCTCCTGCCCACAGAACGGGCAAGTAATTCTACAGTTATGCAATCGATTTCTTTACCTTTGAGTTACCAACATTATTGAGCCTATCTTCAGATCTCTCCGTATCTGACTGTCGTTTTGCTTTTTTTTTTTTTCCATCCGTTGAAATCCAAACTTTGCAACTGAGCCTCAATATTTCCACAGAGCAAGCAATGCAGAATGACCCATATAGAAGTTTGAAATGATTTGTCAAATTCTAATCTGAGAGACAATATATATGTGATAGTCAAAGTAATTGCAAATAATTTTACTATCACAAAAGTCCATACATTTACAATTTAGCTGCAACATAATTATGTGCGTCCAATCAGTTCTCTCTCCCATCTTATATACAGTTCTGATAGTTTTGCCAGACACTGAAACCCGAATGTTACTTTCCTGCCAACTTTCGAATTTCCACAGGACAATACTAGCACTATGACGATATGCCGAAAGAAAAACCTTTATTACTAAAGTCTGCTGTATTTCCACAGAACTATAGAACATATGCTGCAAATGTGGCATTCTGAAAATTTGAAACGTTCTGTCAAGATTCCAATTTCAGTATCAAGACAGTAAAAAAGTCAAGCAAATCAATGGGTCTAAATCACAGCATTCTACAGGAGGAAATCTAAGTTAACATTTTATTTTTGCAGCGAATAAGCGCAGTTAGTTGCAGCAAGTAAAAGAGCATTAAATTCCAGAAACATCAGCACAAGCAAGTTCAGCCCTCATGGCAGCGATCCTTTGCTAGGTTTCATGGGAGAAATTTTGTTTTCTCATGCAATGTCTTTGTTCTGACTGATAGATTGATAGACAAATTTTGGACTGGAGCCAGAAGTTATATATGCCACTGCACCTCAGATTGTAAAGTACAGGAATATCAAAAAGTTCACATGGGACCATAAGACATGTTTCACCCACAGTTTTTCCATGGTCTGTCCTCGGGAGATTTGAGGTATTAACCGCAAAACATAAATAAATGATAAACATCCACGACCTACACAGAAGTTGGTGACAGTCCAAAAGTATATTTTCCTATTAGTCTTCTAAAATAGGAAATTTCATATGCTTGTGTAATAGTGAGATGCCATGCTTAGTTGGGCAATTGCGATTCCCAAAATCTGTCTCATCTACCAAAGTTCAAACAATTTGTTAGCAACATATATGCAAAGGTAAACAGTTGTAATAATAATCCGAGACCAAGCCTATTTAAGCGACAACATTTAATTGTAACAATTAAGGGTGGCAGCCTAGCTGAATCATTCTGCCTAACAAATTCTGTTCACGTGTTCCAAGAGAACCAGGCAGGCTGCATAATCATCAAATCATTATATCATTAAGTCATAGCCGAGTGCCAGCATACGGGCCAGCCGTGAGGTGAATGCCTGGCCAGAGAGACAGCACGATCCAGACCACCCATTTGATCACTTACCCACTTTGACAAAACGTCATTTTCAATATGTTTAACCCTCTACATACCGCAATGGCTATTTCATAGGCTACAGAAAACAAGGTGAATGTTGGGTGTTTTATATGTGACAACAGTTTGAGTGCACGGTACAGAAAGTGTATGTATGCAGGATGGTATTCAGGCAGTATAGATGACCTCATTGTATGGTTTTCAAAATATAAATCTTGTCTTGGGACACTTTTAACACTGCGTTTCCAGAGTCGTTCCGGATCTCAGATGGTTCATTATTTCCCCATCTGGTGAAACACAACAGTCCATAAGATAAAAAGATATGCTATCGCATCCTTTCACTTTTTAAAAACTATAGTTTGTTCTTTGTGTGTGAACAAAGGAAAAAACAACTTCCTGATTAATTCCAAACAGCATTTTCAGACAAAGAGCGTTTTGTCAGAATATGTAAGATCAGTGAAGTGGGATGGAAAGACACACGTACTATTCTTTACAATTACACTGAACTTGTGGGCTCAGGTCCAACATTCAAGTCTCCTGGACATGATCTTGTCACACATTTCAGCAGTCTTACAAACTATGATTCCTTCCGCGATAACAATGGGGATTATTTTTCACACCAACCCATTTAAAGCCCTTTGCCATACACAAGGGTTGTAGAACAACTTTAGTGAAGAATGAAAAACTCACTTTTGTGCTTTTGGATTGGCACGTATTTCTTGAAAAAATCAGAAAAATTCAGTGTGAGAAAAAAAAAAGGTGTTCCTCTTATTGTTCACAATTATGTCAGTGTTTTTTCTGGGATAAGCATTTCAAACAAGAAGAGGGACAGTGAGTTTTTTTTGTTTGTTTGTTTTATTTTTCCCTCCTTTCCAATGCATGTTCAACGCCCTTTGTATGTGGCAAAGGGACAGGTGAAGCAAAAACAATCCTTGTTACACATATTCATGCATATGCTGTTGAAAAAGGGTATAGGAATTGCCAGTGTAATAGTAAACATATTATTGTATTTGTTATACCAAGTGTAAGACTAGGGATATAGTGATGATATTCAGGGCCTGCATACAGAAACCTATAGTAAATGTCAGTGGACTTTGTATACTACGACTCACTTAGCCACATTTGCTAGAAAAACAGTCTATCAAAGTAACAACTGACATACATAGCCTGACATACATATAAGCCAGTAGGGTACGCTATAGGTTATAACATTAAAGGTTCGTAGACTAGATCCTGTCGTATATTTCAGTAACATTTTCTCCGAAAACTAAGCCAAAGTGGTGCAAGTCTCATAATCTGAATCATATAATCTCTCTAATTTCTCATTCCTCCCGCGCCATGCAAGTGACTCGGGCAACAATCATTGCATTCGTTCAGATGGGAAAGGCATTGGGAAAACAGGGGAAGCGGCGAATGATCCCTGCAGATGAAGTGAAAGTTGTCTCTAACAGAGAAGGGTGAAGGGAGGGGGGGGAGGGGGGGGGAGGGGCGATGTTGTGGACTGTCGGATATGTCAGTTTGGCATGAGCTAGGGCCAGTGAAAGAAACAGTGACGGGAGAAAAAGACCGAGCTCCGCTAACCCTTTAATCTTTGACAGCCAGGACTGGCAACATTGCATTGGATTTTGAGAAAGCATGTCAAGCTGCTGGACATAGCCACTGTAACGCGCTATTTCCCTTTATAAAATGAATGGTTTTGTTCTCGGCAGACAGCTTTCAAAAAGAAAACACTAACAAACAGAAGTAAACGCGCGCACACACATATACACATACGCCCGAGCACGCACAGACACACAAAGAAACAGAATGAACTCCAGACGCCATGGTGATAAAAGAGTTAAAGTGACTTGATTGTATTACACACGCTTGAAACTGTCCATTTGTAAATTATCCACCTTTTCATTTCACACTTGGCAATCATCAAGTGAACAAGTAAGCCCATGATTCAGCAAGAGGCCAATATTTCAGTGTGAGTCAAAGTGAGTCGATGTGTGAGTCAGTGAATGAATCCTGGAGTTTCATCTATGGATATACGCATGCTAGCTTCTTAAATTAAACCTGAAATAAAAGAGAAAAAAGGGGGGGGGGGCGTAGAATAACATATGCCAGCTTTCTATCCGACCTTATGCAACTTTGGACATCGGCAGCGCGTTTCGTCCAATTATGAATATCGAGACTTCTCTACAACTCAGCGTTACAAATATAAAACCGACCAATTTCACTGAACACAAATGTTAGTTTGAGTGGTTTACTGTATATTAAGATGAAAACAAGGTACAGAGTCAGATGTGAGTAATGTTCTGTCGATTTGGGTAACAACTAATAATCAACACTATCCTGTTCTCTTAAAAAATCGGCCCCCGCTTGTAAAGGACTAAATTAAATGCATTGTTTCATCCAATTTACTCCCACTTTAACAACATTTCTAATATGCTTAAGCTATGTCTTTGATTAATCATGTCGTGGTAACATCAGCGTCTTGGGACTTCACATGTTCTTGCATATTTTGCCGCAGCTATACGAGTCTCCGCAAATGGCCCTGACTAATTGCCATGTGTATTTGGAGCTGGACGCCGCCACTGACACACTGAAAGAAAACGAGAGCGTCTTCGGGATGGGCATAGGAATGTTTTCTTGTTTTTTTTTTTGGAAAAGGTTGGGGGGGGGGGGGGGGGGTCAAACACATTTTGGATTCTTGGTCCCCACTATTTACACGTTCAGATAAAATCGAGGG
>JBCEWB010138029.1:0-26696 GCA_039654565.1 Peronia peronii | reverse complement strand
CGGTCCAGTGCACTGAGCGGTCACCTCTGGGGTCAAACTAAGTGATCCGCCTTGAAGAGAAACTGGGCAGCCGTGACACACCATAGAATGACCTAAGGTTGAAGACAAAAAAAAAATAAATTTTCAGGCATAGACCTTGTTTGCAAATGCGATGCTTGACCAAACAGTGTTTGAGAGGCCATTCTGTTCATCTTTATCAAGTACATGTGTTGGCTTATCAAGCTGAATCCTCCTTTTGTTTTCCTCCCTTAGAATTTATCCAAAGATATTTGCCGTAATTATCTACAATCAAGAGTTTGCCATATCAGTGGGAAACTGATTCCTCAACAAGATTCAGAGAGAACTTTTTGGGGGGGGGGCCACCAAAAAGGTCTTTATGATAATGTCGTGACATACACTCTAAAACGGTTATTAAGAAAATGCTTAAAATGAAACTTGCATTATTGAGAAAGAATCTTTGGGAACTGTTTTTTTTGCTATGTAATTTTTTATGCTTACAATAAAATAAAACAATGGCTGATATGAAAAATACACTTATGATGAACGGTTTTCGTTTCCCCGATCGCGCTTTTCTTTCATATTAAGCGTAAACAAGACTAAGCTCAGGTACCAGACCAGTTTCCTCCGACAAACAAATCATCCCTGAGCGCGTCAAGGACCATTACCCGCAAGGTGCTGTACTGCCCAGCAGTATGACACAACAAGCCCCAACAAAGAAATCATCCATGAGCGCGTCAAGTACCGGCGCCCGCAATGTGCTGTACTGCCTAGCAGTATGACACAAGAAAAGTAAGGCCTGAGGCGCACTCACTCACACACTCACAAGCCACAGGAATCCCCCCTGGGACATAGGCCAGCGACAAGAGCTCTCCAAGCATCCTAGTCCTGGGCCAGACGTTCCAGTTGGTCCTGGGCCAGAGTTCCAGTTGCCTCCAGGTGTAGCCCATCCTCTTAGTGTCTGCTTCTAAGTCCCAGCACCAGGTATGTTTTGGTCGGCCTCTTTTCCTTTTCCCTTGGGGGTTCCAGGTTAGGGCCTGTCTTGTGATAATGGATGCAGGTTTCCGGAGTGTGTGTCCGATCCATCTCCAGCATCTCTGCAGAATCTGTTTTTGTACAGGCTGTTGTTTTGTTCGTTTACACAGCTCTTGGTTGCTGATGACCTCAGGCCAGCGAATTCGCAGGATCTTCCTGCCATGGCCAGTCCCAAGCCTGGATGAGAAAGGAGTAGGGTTGGGCCAGGGGTTAGCAGCCCCTCCCTGTAAAAAATCCCTTTGCTACAGAAACAGCAACAAGAGTACCTGAGATGCAAGCGTGTAGAAATCATGCACCTAGAATTTCCCATTTTACACCTCACCCGTCGCTCATGGCCCCAGTCAAATATGAGTACCGTGAGAGGGTGTCACCTTTTATGTGCATGTGTGAGGCTTTTACGATTTCGTCGTTATTTATAGCCACACAACTACGGTATCTGAGGATTCAGCTGAGATAACCACCCCCAAGTAGTTGAAAGGCTCAGATACACTGTAAACCATATCAGAGAATGGCTTGGCCTTTATCTTTTCAATCATTATACATTATACACACTTTACGTGCAGGCATTCGGTCAGTCAAACCAGTTGTGCTTGTCAGTGTTTCTTGAAAGCTAGTTTTGAGAAGTTGATAGGTTTCCTTCAGTTTCATATTGAAAATTGTGAGCTTGAAATTGACTATAAAGCTATTTTAGATTTAGGCTAGTAATCAGTGATGATTTCATTGAAACTAAACATGTTAACATGTAGGAGAACATGTTTATCACTGCGTTTCAAAGGGACACTGATTCATGAAGTTGATGAAGGTTAATTGAAAAAGTCGGATATCTGCAGAAAGCATGCCATTCCAATCTCAACTTTGTCTATAATCTTGAAAAATTAAAAAAAAAAAGCAGAAAAAGAACAAACAAAATGACATAATAGCCACATAACCACACATTTTATATGTATATACACCTACAATAACAAGAACAACAAAAATGAAAATGAAGTGGCCTTAAAACATAAGGTAGCGATGGGGTCGTATGGTTTTTTCAATCAGGGGAGATAATTCAGTAATTAAACTTGCATTCCTGTTTCAATTTAGCCTTTTCGTATATAACAAATTAGCGATAGAACAAAATGATTTCCATTTCCCACAAATTTCGTTTTAACCATTTTAGAGTGTATGTAAATATCTATATTTATTATAGCTCATGCTATATAGCTATTTTGCAAACTCACAGAATGCATTATGTTTGTATGAAAAAAAAAATACAATGGAAAAGGAAAATCTGTCAAACTAACTTCCTTTTTACTCGTACTTTATGCTTATCAGAACTTCATTTTGGTACTTGATCATTTGTACATTTGTTTAGTTTCGAGAGTGATAGTTCCACCAATGTTACTAGGCCTCATTTACACTCATTTCCATTATCTGACATAGCAGGACTTAATACCAACACCAGCACTGTGAAAAGTGTGGACATTCCTTTCCTTTGTTGAGGGGTTAGTTACCTTTGATTGTTCCATGCGAAATCTTTTTGCACCACATCTTGTTTTGTTTGTTTATGTTGGGGTTTAAGAGCACATCAGCAGGATCATGGCTACATTGTGCCAAACATGATAAGATATGTTTTCATGTCAAAAAAGTCTTGTGCCATATCTCTAGGATGGAAATATTTACATATGAATAGATAATATGCCACAGTATGATCATTTTATGAATTATTTTGAGCTTTATGACAACAAATTTTCGAGGATAAAGACTTTACCAATCTCAGTGTAGTTGAAAGCCCTCAGTCTTATGCAGCATCACATTTGAATAGTCCTTGCATCATAATATTTTACAAAGTGTCAAATGATCAAGACTATTTTTCATCAGTGGATAGTAATTGTTGCATTTTTGTGCATTCACATCGTCCTCTCAAAATTCTGTCCTTTTGTTCTAGATTCTATTAGAGAACAACTTTTTGTGCGCGTTTTTTTTTCCCAATCTTAATTTCAGTAACATATGTTATTCTCAAAATTCGGGAATCATTCTTTCTCTCTGGTAATAACTATGGTTTCTAAATTTATAAATCATTAGTCCTTGAATTGTTGCACTTTAGATTTTCCAGTAAGAAGCTCACCTATCCCTTCACTCTTATTGTGTGAAAAAAAAAATGCATAGAATTGATGTACAGCCATAATTCTTTTTCAACTTCCCTTCAGTCTGAACAGACTCACAGATTAGCAATAATAATGGAGCTTTATGGCTAGTTCTAGATTTTTTCATTGTTTGTCATTATGTTAAATGATATGCACATTTTTCTTAGCAAACATGAAATTTTGTTGTTCTTTATAGTCACAAGTCGTGAGAAGCGTCCACACGAAGAAGACGGGAAGGAATACAATTTCTTAATGAGGGAAGAAATGGAATCCCAGATTATTGCTCAAAAGTAAGGTTTTCGTATCACCAGAACTGTATTTTGTGTTTGTTTATATACTTGAAACAGTTATGTTGTTATGCTTACCTTGTTCATGTTGATGTGATGTTGATGAATACATGTTTGGCCTATTCAGCAAAAGATGTTTGGTGACTTAACATCATGTTTACTAACATTCTTTTTAAGTTTTTTTTTTTTTTATGGAAGACTTCAGTGGGCTATGCAACCATTAACTTGTTTTTTTCTTGAAGTGAACTCTTTTGAAATTGGATCACATAAGAGATATCACTGTATTTGTCAGTTATTAGTGCTCAAACCACCAGCTCAAACATTAGCAGCTTTGTAAATTATCTTATCAAGAAGACAAATTAATCGGAGTAAGTACCCCATGTTGCTTGGTCTACTCACTAGTCCAGACTTAAAACATTTTGTGGTTGATTGCCAGTTACTGACATAATGTCATCTAAAGGTATTGCCTCCAGCAGACAGGACGGATAATAATTTGGACTTTAACATAGGAGAGTTACATAAGTAGGATGAATGACTATTATGCTACATCACATAGGGAGAAAAATCATAGCCCTTTACACAGGATTCATCCATTGCAGAAAAACTGCATGTATCATACATCACAGGCAATCATGAAAGTTGTAGACACAAGAGTTGTAATCTTTATAATAACTGGAAAGCCAAAAAGCAAGAAAACTTTTTCATATTTTTTTTTTTAAGTCATATATGGAACTTTTCATTGAATGCTCATAAAAATAGTTATTTTTTATTTGCATCACTTTTGTTTAGGTTTATTGAATTTGGAGAATATAAAGGAAACCTGTATGGAACCAGCCTGGACTCTATAAAATCTGTGATACAGCAAGGCAAGGTTTGTCTGCTTGCCCCTCACACTCAGGTCTGGCCCATGCAAACAATATACTGATGAAACTTCCATCATGTGGCAAATCACCATTATGACAGGCATTTATTTTCAGCTTTGTATGTTTCTGAAGCCATTTTATACATTTTCCACCTGCTTGATGATATCATTGTTTTACTAAATAAACAAACAACTACAGTCAGAAACATTTCTAAATAAATTGCTTTGGTATTGCAGTTTCTGTCTGCTCATAGAATATAGCCTTCCTTTTTTTTTCTTTTTTTTTTTTAATAATACTTTTTAGATAGTTAAAATAATACTGTTTAGATAGTGAAACATCATGAAAATCGCTCTGTAAGTTTTCTATCTAACCTCATGTCAGAAAATGGTTTCTTCAGTTGCCAACTGAAGGGCGTTTTTTCAAAAGTGGTTCAGTTCACTTTCGTCAGAATTTTAACCAAGGTAACCATCATGCATTAGAGGAATGGGACTTTCTATGGAACATTTTGTTTTCCTCAAGACCATCTTAGTTACTGTGAAAATTGAATATGAAATAGCATTGTTTTTTTCAAAAGAAGCTCAGTCCGCAAGTGACAGTTTTACAAAACAAGCTCAGTTCAAGTGCATTCAATGACACGGTCAGTTTCGCTCACTCCGTCCACTGCTAACCCTCACCTGCACTTAGTCTCCGCCCATTAGTCCGCAAGCCAGCCAACACCTTACTACACGTCCTTACAGGCAATCATAGGTGTCAACTGTTATTCAGTGTTACTAACTGTTACATAAACAAGCAGATTATACGTCTGATTTGGGCTCTCATCGCTCAGGTATTCCCTAATCATAAGCTTGCTGTGTCTATCACAAGATTCCGCATGTAGTTACAAAACGCCGATCAGTGGTCGAAACATCTGATCAAAGGAGAAAAGGGGATGGTTGGTAGTGGGCTGACAATGCATCCTATGCACATGAGAGACCTTTGAGATAACTTCCCACTGGAGGTTGAAAAGCGAAGTATATATCGAGACCAAGTTTTGGACACGTCTCATTCTGATATGGTAAGAAAGATAAATGATGGTTTAAATTCCCGTAATGGGATATTTAGTTTTTTCCCCACTCTTGTTGAAGTCAAACATGACAAAACGTTTCATGATATCTCCTGTATGGAGCAGTTGAAAAATCCATATTCATCTTGCTATGAAATATATCACTTGATTAGTTGACATTAAAAAAAAAAAAAAAAAAAATTATTACATTCTGCTAATTAACACCGCTAAGAAAAAAATCCTTGTTCATACTGCTGTGAAATAAATCACTCTTATTACATAATCTACACACAACAGCAGCTAAATAACTTATATTGTATGTGAAATAACTACTACATCTGTTTTTTACATGTCTCAGCTCACAACAGAGGACCTTGTAACACATTCATAAAGACTGAACACTTCACAAACATCCAGATCTAACACTCATACATTGGACCTTTAACTCTTCAAGACCAGAATTTTTTACACATTCTGCCAGGTTTTTTTTCTGTTTGCAAATGTGCAGAACAGGGTATGTTAAAAAAGAAAGCTTGTAATGCTTGTTGTACTTGAAAAATGTAAGTATTATACATCAGATTCAAGGTGAAAGAATGAAGAATACAATGCACATGATATAAACAATGAAGAACCCAAAAATGTTAGCTTTTTGTTAGTTAGAAAGTTGTAAAAAGGAAAAAAAGTGAAAAACCATTTTTTTTTTTAGTTTACTTACCATTGGAATCACTAAGATCGAATCAAGATCTAGATCTAGTGTCACTATCGATATCTCATTCAATATCTGAATCACTGTTTTGAAACGTTTAGAACAATTTCATTGCCTGAAAACCGACATGGAGGCCTGGGTACCCCACTAGAGCCAGCTGTTGACTTTCGTTGCTCATGACTACGATTTTCTACCCCTAAAACACAACACAGCTATCGCAAATTTCTATGAATATGCAAACAAATTGAAACTGACGTCAAAGAAGGCTGATCCGGATGTGAACACATTAATCTAAATAGCTATAGCAAAACTAGAACCAAGAAAACCAACGAAACGAGTGGGAAATTGAATCTACGCAATGTGCGTACTGACGGCAGTGAATTGTTTCGACACCTACGCAACTTGTGTAGCACCGATCTTGAAGAGTTAAAACTCAAAACCAAGAACCTCAAAACTAGGCCATCAAAATCAACTTTACTAAGTTTATCATCAAAGTTAAAGTTAAAGTCATTGAAAGATTATAAAAAAAAAAAACCAAAACAGCAAAATATTTGTTTTTGTCATCATGTAATTCATCTCAGAATTTCTCCAAAACCAGCTCTGTCCAGTGACTTTTAAATTAGTGTTATGCAATCAATATTTCAGATAGATTTCTACAACTTAGAATATGAGTAACAGAGCTTGAGGACTTCACGTGCTTTATAAAAGCTAGAGGAAGAAATTCAATTACTTTGAAAATAAAAAATGTTGATTTTCTCAGAACTGTACAAAATGGACTGAACCCACTTTTGAAAAAATGCTCTTCATTTGAGATCTTTGGTTTCTTCAGTTGCCAGTTCAGATCTTTGCAGGACGTAGAATAACTTCAGACATATTTCTGTCAAGAAGTTTATTGACTGATGTATCTTACTCAATATAGACCTTCGACTCATCTGTGGAGCACAATTTAGAGTTGCTTGTTTGTATCTGCTGTCACTGTTGTTTATAGATTTGGAAATTAGATTGTGGTATTTCAAAGAGTCAGTCATCAGTTGTCATTTGATTATATAGGAACAAATCCAAAACCAATGCTAGAGTATGAGATGATATCAAAAAGTTCCTGGAACATGACTATAAATGCTAAACAATAAACCCAATTTAAATGACACGACGTTTGAAGTAATCTCCCTGTGCACTGCTGGCAATGTATCTGCTGTGAAGTCATTTTCTGAGAGCCTATCCAAGACCACCTGTGTTCGTGTTGAATTGCCTCCAGTGTATGAAGTCTGTGGCCTTTTTAGGTCAAATTTCATCTGAGGCAACAGGAAAAGTCAAGATGCTCAAAGCTGGTGAGTACAGTGGATGGGGAGCAACAGTCATGTTGCTTTTGATAAAAAATTCATGAGTTTTGAACACATTGGGAGCAGACATATCCTTTCTGGAGGACCAGTCTTGGCACAAACTCTGCCGAACACACCATATGTTCAAACTGGTTGTTGGGACCAACTGCACTGATGCATATAACTCATTCACGACATTATATTTTAATTCTCTAGATCTGGCCCACAATCGTTGCGAATTCTTCCACTTGTTCCTGTGTTGTGCATGATGAGGGTGCCAATACTTTTCAGTTCTGCCCCTCTTGAATCATGAATATCACTCTCAACATCCCATTTCAGACAAAGCGGCTTCACCATAGACCTCTTTTTATCTCAAGGGCCTGAGCAGCTGTCCAACAAAGTCTGACACACAATTACCCTTTGCTCTAATTTCACATCCATTTCAAAAACAAGCAGAATTGCAACTGAGCCATTAAGTCACTCACTAAAACATTCATTATGTAATATCAGTCTGACAATTACTAATTAGCACAATTAAATCACATGACTGAATTGGTATGAAGTGTGTATTTTTCTTCCAGTTGTTTGTGTATGTGAACAGAGTTCGCCATTCCAATGTTAGCCCATGCATATATACATTGTGGTAACATGGAGCATGGGGGGAATGTGATATTGGCACCATGGCACTGTGCACAACATGGTGAGTCATGTGGTGGCTGAAATATTACCTGTTATTTACATGGCCTTCCTCTGCCCACCAAGCCTACCCCCTATTCGTTATGATCTGCATAGGGCAACTGATGCATGCATTGTTTGAGCATTAGTGTATGTGGTGTATTTTGCCACTGGGCCAAAGATGTTTCACAAGCAAAATGGATGATGAGTGCATTGTAGTCGCACTTTTTTTTACTGAAGGAGAGAGCTGAAAGGAAAATGAAGAAAAGGAAATATGGGGTGCAAATGAACTGAAAAACGAGAATAGGTTATTCTTTCTGTGAAAACTCTCTCAGCCCATGTCAGCATGAGACTGTGAAACAAACAATAAGATATTAATTCAAAATATATACCCCTTCCTATATAATCATCTATAAATCTTCACAGCTAATATTTTATCATTAGGCATTTTTGTCCCACAAAACTATATCATGGTGTCGCATGGATTTCCAGGAATAAAAATTGCAACTGAAATTGAGTAAAATTTTCTGTTATATGTGAAAAAGGGAGAAAAAAAGGATGTATGTATAATTTGGGATGGGGGCAAAACAAAAGGGCTGCCTGTATAAGGCAAAAAAGTTGTCAAGATTGGGGATTAAGAGAAAGGGAGGAATAAAAATATTTATGAATATTAGGTCTGTACGACAGCAAATTGTCATTTACACCTGTGCTCTTCTTAGGGTAACATTATAGTCAGATTTATCACTCACACATTTGTTATTTTTTTTAGCTTAATTCTAGTACTAGTCAAGATCTAGACTTGATCACTAATTAGTAACAAGCCGTCGTTCCATTGCATCCATGTGGAATATTGTATTTTATGGAGCAAAATGTTGGCACTCTTGGGCAAGTGATTCAATCAAATGCAGCCAAACTGCAGAGCATGAAACTCTATCTCTCTCTTCTCTTTCGGTTGTCTGCATTGAATTCTGTCCTAGTCTGATGGCAAAAGTAGTTCAAGACCATGATTTTCCTTTTGAACATCACATGACCTTTAAAATCAAACCTATTTAATTTTTTAATTAGCCAACAACATACACCAAATTACATCATGATAGCAGGATAAAATACTCTTATCTGTGTAAAATTCAAGCTTTGTAGCTGGAATTAGGACGATCGCGACCAATTTGATGCCTGAAAGTTTTTACCACAGTGCACAATCTTGAAATTACAACAATTGGTGCATTGGTTCACCATGCATGTTGCCTGACCCAACTTGTGTTGGTCGTGCAAAAAGTGTGTGTTCTGTTATTTGCCAGCATTACTTGTGGTTCATGGAGCATGGTGCCACAGTGTATGTGTGCTCTGCCTTATACAAGGAATTTGTGAACTTTTTGTTACCATTTCATAAGTAACATAATAGAACCTACTTACCATTCAAATACTTTCACAGTTCAAAATAGAGCTTTCAGACAGCACATAGAGAGGACATATGCTACAAGAAAAAGATAACTGAATATTTAACTCTTTAAGACCGAAGTTTTTTTTCCTCCATTTGCACGTTTTTTTTTGTTGTTTTTTTTCTGGACTGGAGAGAATTATGTATGGCATTCTAGAGTCCTTGTTGTAAAGATACTGTCATTCAAAACACATAAGTGTTGTACATTAAATTGAAGGAAATTGAAGGGGCAAATGAGGAAACCAATTCCCAAACAACGAAAAGCAGCAACAAAAAAAATATACAATGCATACCTGATATATCGATATGTAAGGGTCCAGACATTTTGTGTCAAAATAAGAGAAAGTCAATATAAGAGAAACCTCTTTAAGATGGTGTTCTTTCGTAGCAAAAGTGGGTTAATAGCAAGTAATACTAATAGTGATGTATTTTGACATAAGGGGAAGCAACGATGCCATGATTGAAATATTGATAGTTGTTGTCCTTGGGTAAAAAAAAAATCGATAAAATCAGCATCCGTTCTTTTATCTTATTAGACTTTTTGTTATGATTGTTTGGCCTTTAAAAGGACCGTCTGGGCTTTTGCAATTGTCAGTTTTCTTTAGCTGTACTGATACAAGGGGTTCCTAACGGTCGTATGAAATACAAGCTGCACAAGTCAGACTAGATCAAGACAGCATGTGGGTGAATGTGTAAACGCATCACATGTATACACACAGACGACGATCCCTCTCCCCCCCACCCCCAGATTGTAGTCCAAACTAGACACAAGCTTCTGTGTTTCTCTTTCAGTGGAGCCACCAGGTTACAATGTGGTCTCGTTAGCCTATTGTGCCCACCACGGCACTCCTCTCCTTACCCAGCGTGTGAAACTGTGACACACAACGGGTACGCGGGTCGCCTCTACTTCTAGTTCGAGCGAGAGGGAAGGGACGAGGCAAACTTTTATTCTTGTGCACAAAAATAAGGCCTGCATTGCTCAGCGAATTTGATCAACATGTCGATATAAGAGAAGTCAAAAGGAGAGGATGGCGATATAGAGGAATCTATTTACCAACAAATAAAAAGGAAAAGATCAGTACTAGTAAATAATGTCGATAAAAGAGAGATGCCTTTATAAGTGATGTCAATATAAGTGGTGTGCACTGTATCAGATTATCAACTCACCCCATGTGAGTTTTGGAAGGTCTATTTATAATCTAGACCTAGTTTGATAAGTCCGCTATGCAAATCACTGTCACTACTCAAACTGCATTCGTCACTAGATCTGTCGGAGAGTCTATTACTACTTCTTTTCTCCTCTTCAGCTTCTTGAAACTATTGGATGCTTCAGAATGAGTTAGTAAACACTGTTTTGGGTTCCCAACCATCAGTGGGCTCATGCTCTCACAGAAAAATATAGATCTAAAGAAATCCAAAACACAATGCAAAAGAGCTGAAATATATAGCAATCGAGCAACGAAAACCTGCTATTATCGCTGCTCTGCAATATGAAAAATTTGGATTGGAAATGATGAGAAAAAAAATGAAATTCCAGGTCGGAAACAACAAATCTGTTGTACACAACACCAGACGCTCCCACCGTCCGCTGGGTACTGTGGCTGAAACCACTGGACGCTCCCACCATCTGATGGGTCTTAAAGAGTTAATCATGCCACAATTAACCTGAAAATACTTATTGTCAAGAATGAAATTAAACACAAAATGCTCAGAGGACTACTTTTGTTCTTGTGCAATATTTGCCACATGAAGGAGGTTTCATTTTCAAACATTTCAAATTTATAGTTTGTGTTCTGTTGAGATTGAATGTTTGCACTAGTTTTTGGTGCATGATTTCAGTTGTGTTTTGTGTAACTAATTGACTGGTCTTCTGTTTGTATTTCACTCACTGAAAATGCCATTTAAAGTTTTCCCTGGATAAGCGTAAAAATTCCCAAGTTTGATTTTTGCTTTTATTAATGAAAATGTTCATGTAATGAATATCAGCATATAGTCTTTGCCAGCAGGGATGCCATCAAAAAAGCCAACTCTTCAGTTTTCTATTTCAATTCAAATTTTAATGATATGTGTTTGCTGTAATTATGACAATATCAAGACATAAATGTGTAGTAAAACACAGATTTAATTTAGATCAAAATGGAGGCATAAGTGTAAAAAAAGGATAGATAGCAAGCCACTTCTAGTTTCTCATGAAGCAGTTTTTTTCATATGTTGCAATTTCTTTTTATCAGGACTAGAGAGGTATCATAAATTACCAATGACTGATGTCATCAGGTCTTGTCTAGTGGGAATAAATTTTGGCATAAAATCAATATTTGACAAACTTATTATTGTATATCCAAGTACAAAAAATGTTTTTGGTATCAATGCAAAGATTGCCCTACTTTTCAGTTGTTTCTCAAAATGTCACCCAAAATCAGGATTTATTGGACTAGAGTTTAATCAGTAGCCTATAATCAGTCAAATTGTTGTCATGATAGGCAAAACCGCAGCTCAGTAGATGCTCTTTCAAAATTTGAAGGAATTTTTTTTGTAAATTAATGCATATCACTATGCGGATGCCAAGCAGTGTAAGCACATAGGGTACCTAAGTATATTTGTTCCAACCAAGTGAACGGCTGGAAATCCCCATCTATTTTTAGCAGGGGGTAGAAACATCCGAACTGTTCACTACCATTAACATAGAAAAAATGCACGGGACCAGTGACAGTTGTTCTTGGATCTTGTTGTGGAATAGTAATGCACATAAGTGAGTGTTATATTTTTAGCAGGGAGTATGAACACTCCTCACTGTTGTAAAGAAGCGAAAATTAAAATGGTTTTCGAGCACATTTCTCATTCAAGAGGCCTTGCAAAAACAATCTTGCAAGGTACAGTTAAAGGAGGCCAGAGACAGGGAAGACAGAGAAAGAGGTGAGAAGAAGTACAGGAATGGACAGGACTGAGTCTGGCAGTATCCCAGAGGGTGGTGGAAGATAGAGAGAGATGGAGGGAAGTGGTGAACACGTCTTCACAGGCGCCCCAACGACATGTATGGAAGTCAAGGGATAAGTGAGTGAGTGAGTGACAAACACTCTGTTGGGGATTTCCAGGTCTGTGCTTAGTTGAATATGAACTATTGATTACTGTGCTTTCTTCAACAGGCTGATAGTTACATTGATTGGTCATAAAATCTTTACATGCTATACATCGAACTGCATACTGATTTGAGGAGGTATGAGAAAAATGGCAGAGCTTTTTGAAGGGAGAAATGAGGATTTGTTGTCAAAACGACAAAATTTTTATAACAACTAACATAGAAACAGCAAAATACGCTGTCGAGATTAAAACTGGTATTACACTCTAATACGGTTATTAAGAAAATGCTTAAAACGAAACTTGCGTTGTTAAGAAAGAATCTTTGGGAACGTTTTTTTTGCTATGTAATTTCTTTTGCTTACAAAGAAATAAAACGATGGGCTGATACGAAAACTATGCTTATAACGAACAGTTTTCGTTTCCCAATCACACTTTTCTTTCATATTAAGTGTAACCAAGGTATAGGACCAGTTCCCTCTGACAAACAAATCATTCCTGTGCGCGTCAAGTACTGGTGCCCGCAGTGTGCTGTACTGCCCAGCGGTATGAAACAAGAAGGGTAAGGCCTGAGGCGCAAGCGTGTAGAAATCATGCACCTGCCATCCCCCGTTTCACCTCACCCACCTCGTGGCGACTATCGTGTATGTTGTACCGTGAGAGGGTATCACCTATTACATGCATGTGTGAGGCTATTACGATTTCATAATTATTTATAGCCACACAACCACAGTATCAGAGAATTCAGCCGACATAACCACCCCCTAGGAGGCTGAAAGACTCAGTACACCGTAAACCGTATCAGAGGATGGTTTGGCCTTTGTCTTTTCAATCATACCCTGTACACACTTTTATGTGGAGGCATTCGGTCAGTCTAACCAGTCATGCTTGTAACTGTTTCTTGAAAGCCAGGTTTGAGAAGTCGATAGGTATCCTTCAGTTTCATATTGAAAACTGTGAACTTTAAGTTGACTATAAAACTATTTTAGATCTAGGCTGGCAATCAATGATGAATTCATGGAAACTAAACGTTAAAATGTAGGAGAACAGGTTCATCGCTGCAGTTCAAAAGGACGCTGATCTGTGAAGTTGAAGAAGGTTTAGCCTACTGAAAAAGTCAGCTGTCTGCAGAAAGTATGCCATTCCAAACTCCACTTTGTCTACAGTCTTGAAGAATTTCAAAAACAAAAAAAAAAAAGCAGAAAAATAACAAACAAACGACATAACAGCTACATAACCACACATTTTATATGTATACCTACAACAACGAGAACAACAAATATGAAAATGAAGTGGCCTTAAGGTGTAAGGTAGCGGTGCGGTCGCATAGTTCTTCAATCAGGGGAGGAAATTCAATAATTAAACTTGCATCCCTGTTTCAATTTGTCCTCATCGGATACAACAAAATAGTGATAGAACAAAATGAATTCCATTTCCTGCAACTTTTGTTTTAACTGTGTTAGAGTGTATTTTTAAGAACACCAGAACAACCACTATTGAAAAGACATTTTAGAAGTTTTACAGAGGTGCTGTGGGAACGAAGAAAGTCTGTTGGAGGATATTGACAATCTTTATCAATCAGTACAATGGCAGAATGGCACGGGAAAAGTTAATAAATGAGTGAGAAATTCAATACTTAATGAAATCCTGTTAGGCGGAATGGAAGAACAGAAATCAAATGTCACCCAATTGAAAGAAATGATCGCACAGGAGGAGGGTATCAAATAGTCTCATTATTTTGCTATTGAATAATGAACTAACTAGACATCTTGACCACATGGCCAACATGTGAAACAAGTTTTACACTGTCAGTGATCAAGCTATTGAGAATAGATGTGAACTGCAATCACATGAATGAAAGCCAAAGCAGCCTGTGAATGTTAGTTTGTTTGTCAGATAGCTCTCTTGTACTGTCACTCTTATGTCATCACTAGATCACTTGTACAAGTATATACTCACTATAGCCACTGGTGGTCAAATGCTGCCCTATCTGATCTAGTTAGAATGATCCAGATCCAGGCCAGCTGGATGTGACACCTGACAATTCACTTTGAGATTCTATAGCACCTTTTTTTTTAGCACCTTTGGTCCAAGCAGTTACTTAAGGTCATGAAAAAAATCTAGTAGGAATGGTCTTGTGACAATGAGTGATAAAATGGACACTCACATGAAATTGACATATGTTTTGTGAGTGAGGAAAAAACAAAATGCAAAAACATGAATACATCAGGATGAAATTACAGTGCTCACAGCCTCAGAACCAAGTCAAAAAGAGACAAGAAAAGTGGACCATTAGGCCGATGATCTCTTAGGCAGGTTGAAAAGTTATGCAACTCATCTGACCACTGCCTTGACCCTACAATTAGTTTATTATCGCATTAGTTAAAGATTTGTTTCTATGCAAATAAGGACAGCTTTTTTCCATTATGTACGTGTTGTAATGAAGTCTAAGGTCCCTGAGCTTTCTTGATTTATAGTTTCATAAATGATACCTGGCTTCTATCAAAGTTAGAATGAGTTGCCTTTTCAATAGTGTTGTTGTTGAATGAAACCATAATCTAAAAAGTACCCCATGGATAATTACACGAGTGACTCAAATGTTTAAAGTTAACACGACCAACTTAAATAGGGAAACTGACCAGTCAGGAGGTTAAACTTAATTCTCCACTTATTAGGAGCAATCATGGCCTCTGTCCAATGTGTGGGCAAGCTAAGAAATGGTTATTACCTCGTCCACAAGTGTCCTGATTACACAATCACACATCTCCCATCTCACCCTCTCCCAATCTCCCTGGCCCCTCCACCCTTTCCCATTTTACTGCATGGCTGAAGCTGTGCATTTCTCTCAAGTGGGTAATCTGATGTGAAATTATACTATGAGTAGTGGTGTATCTGGTTCAGCATTGGGCTCTTAGGGGGATTTTTTGGTTTGGGAGTATGTCTGGCTCGGTATTGGGCTCTTAGGCAGCATTTTTTTGCTCGGAAGCAGATGCTAAGGCAGGTAAATTCTGTTCCGCTGCAGAGGCGGGCTCTTAGGTGGACCAGCTCTTAGGCTGTGGGTTTAGAGATGGAGACACTGTAAATGTTTTTAGAAGCTTGAAAAATCTACATTGGCGTATGAATCGCGCATTCCAATTCAGTGATGTTTGTTAATGGAAGATTTTATTTATGTCCATTGTATGTTGAATGATCTTTGTTCATGCTTCATCTTTATTAGATGGAATGTGTCCAAATTGTTCATATGCAAAAGTTTGCAGTCTGGCTTTTGTGTGTATTGTGAGAGCTACAACCAAGGCAAACATTTCATGGTCAAAGAACCTCCAAATCTTGGGAAATGAGTTCTTACAATTTTATATTTGTTCTGATATATAAAAATGAAAATTATCAAAGTAAAGCTCTTAATCTGAGGGTGTATAAATATTAGTAAAGGATCTGTACCAGGAGAGAAAATTTTTTGTTACTGTCTTATAGAATGTACATGTATATGCTAAGCAGACATATTGAAAAATTCTTACATTCTGTTAGTATTCTTTATTTCATTTAAAAAAAAAACAAACAAACAAAACAAAACAGTGGATAAATCATGAACATTGAAATATCCTTAGGATTTCATTTGTTCCATTTTTTTTTTAACATTTGTTTTCAGGCACTGAAATTTATTCGCACAGCAGAGTTAAGGCCTTATATCATTTTTGTCAAAGCACCAAGTCTAGAGCGCATGAAGTATACACGTTTGGAGAAACATGCAAGAGGAACTGCCTCTGAAACTACTCCACCACTTTCAGTGAGTAAAATATTAAAAGTGGCGAAGCCGAATGATGTCTGTCAGTCCACCTGTCATTTTTTTTTGTTTTCTATTTTTCTCAATGATGTGGAGAACCAGATAAGACAAGACAAGAGGGCATGTCCAAGAAATAGAGTAGTATATTGTCAGAAATTACAACAATTTCTTTTTTGTATGTTGTTGTTGTCTTTGTGATTAGGTAGAACCTTCACCTGGGATACAGTGTACTAAATCTAATTAATGTTGCATTTTCTGGGGTCCTGTATTGAAGACCAATATGCTGTTCACTGGAAATTGGGAGGTCATAAAAATCACCATAAAGATTGGTATATTTAAAAATTATGCTGTTCTTATAAATCCTTTTGTTTAATGATTGCCATGGTTAGCTTGATTATTTGTTGTTGTTTTTTTATTCTTCCTGCTCAGAAAATGTGAATGTCATCCTTCCATCAGTGTTTGTCTCATCAACATTGTTCTTTGTTTTTTTTTAATGTGTTTTTCAGGTACTTTTATAGAGGGGTACAATGATGAATATTTTCTGAGATAAGTCAGGGATAAAACTAGATAGGTAGCAGCACAAATTATTAGCAGTATATTACCACAGGTTTCAAGCTAGTTTCTCTGACAATTATAACACTAGCAGTAATTTTTTTATAATACCAGCATGCTATTCAGAATTTTACAGCAATTACCCAACACTTGATTTCCAGTAAAAGATCTGGTGACTTGTGTTTTCTAGCTGCAAAGTGACCACAGTAGTAGATGAATGAATGTGATATACGGTGAATGAGAAAATGAGGGAGACAATGAAAAGAGAAAATGACTGAGAAAATAATTTATCTTGATTTATTGTTTTTACCTCGTAGTATATTCATGTGCAGAGGTCGTGAGATTAAAGGAAATCAGTTTATGAATACCAATTGTAATTTATGCCATATTACTGGTGTTTTTTATTATTTTTGTTTTCTAGCCTGAGGAGCTCAGAGACATAGTGGAAATGTCCTCCAGGATAGAGGAACGATATGGCCATCTGTTTGATATCACAATCATAAATGATGACCTCCACACAGCTGTTACTGAATTGCTTATGATTGCTGCCAAAATAGAAAGAGATGAACAGTGGGTGCCCATTGGTTGGGGCTATTGACTTGTGTACATGCTGGTATTTTGATTTTTAGTATCAATATGATTATATCAGTTTCTCACAGCTTTAATTCAATTTCTTTGATTTGATTTTTATGTTTTTTTTCACACAAAGATTAACTGTGACATGAAATTGTATACAAGATTCAGGATGTAGTTGTGAGATATGATTTTTTGATATAAGAAAGACTTGCTTTTTATATTTTATCTTTGTTCTGTGAATTGAAAGTTATTCATGAATTACCTCTTGCAATATATACCACAGATTCATCTGTCTCACTGCAACTCATCTGCTAGCCAAAGAAACGGAGCAAAATGCTGTCCAGTATTATTTACATTTATCATGTCATAGCGGTGAAAATATATATATGCTCTTTCAGTTTCCTTGCCAGCTTGATATTATCAGTCTCATCAACTATTGCCAGTAAAAAGTCATTGTGTATTTACTTGGATTTGATGTTGTACCTGACTTGGCTTTAAACCAAAAACCATAGGCCTACAGTTATTTATCAAGATAAAAACAAGCAAATTAAATCTGTGATAATTTCAAAGGAATTTTGAACAGTATGAAATAATCTTTATAATAAGAACATAAGAGTGGATACTAATCCACAGCACAAAGGCAAAATTGTAGGACATGGAGCATTTTAGCTTGACAGCTATTTATCAGGAAAAAGTACATTGTGGAGAGTGTTGTGGTTGGACCACCAAACTTCTGGAGATTGTTTGACCAGACAATGAGATTGTTTTTTTTTTGTTAGTATAATCATCAGGATCTCTTAAATTGCAGCATTTGTACACTAATGTCTTCTTGATGTCATCCAGTGACATATTTAAAGTTGCAAATACAGTTAAGCACGAATAACCCAAACACAGATTCCTTGAAATCATAAATCCTTCAAACAAAATTTGTGATCCTGATTGAATTCTTCTATAATCCTTATGCCTTTTCTACACATAACGCAAAGAAAATCACAGGTTTGTTTTACCATTCTGACATAGGCCCAAATGTAATACTGTATTGCTGAAGTCTAACTTCTTTGTCAATCCCTGAAATGGGCTTAAGAGTATATTATACAGCTAACCATTCGACAAGTTACATATGGATAGGATAGAACAGTCACCACTGGCTATTCAGAATGGGGTAGGGGAATGGGTCAATCGCAGTGACTGGTCAACCAAGAGCTTCAGTTTGTAAGTGTAGGAGTGAGCACACTGAGTTGTTCACACCTACCAAGTTGGCCACTCACTTAGCCCTTTCATTGGTATACATTTGTTTCTCTTTCTCCTCTTTATCTCTTTATCAACCATGAGTCAGCCAAATGTTACCATCCTTCACATATACACACACATGGATATCTCAGACTGAAACAGAAATGTCAACCTCATGAATTTTTATAGCTTCATAGATCATTACATACATGAATGACGAAGATATAAGCATCGTAATCATGCATGTGACTAAGATACAAACGTTATAGCAATATTACTATATGGAAATCCAGGCCTGCACTGGCACAGCATCAATCTAGCAATGATGAATACGAAGGGCTAAGTCACAGTTGATGTTCTCATATTAAATGCACAATTGTTATTGGATTGAGCTCTCAGAAAAATATTCATTGTGTATAAAAAAAAAAAAAAAAAAGATCGACCTAGAGTGCTCTAATCAGAATGCTTTGGTTGTCCAGCCTGAGTACCCACTTTGAAAAACATTGCAGTAAACCTTAACAGAAGAATTTTATATTTTTGGCTCCTGCAAAGTCAACACAGCCAACCCGTTTGTTAGACTCCAATTTACACCTTTGGAGTTCTTGTTCAGTCACCATTTGGGTTATGAAGGACATTTTCATGTCCTTTAGTATCATCAGTTAATCTGCTTAGTATGAAACATCTCGAGCCAATTTTGACATGATCAGAGGGGTACATAGATGTAGCTTGGAAGTCTGTACACAGCTGTTTCTAGTGTGCCCTTTAGTTTTATCACCTGAAGCTATAAAACTTGCAATCTGATACTGACAGTGATAGGCTGAGCACTGGCGTTACACTTCACTGAGCACAGGTAGAGGAGAAACCTTTTTTTTTTTCAGTTAGAGGAAAATTACACGTGGTTTAATTCTCTTTGAAGATACAAAAACAAAGTTTGTCAATTTAAAGCCCAAATTCTGAAGTTGCATACATATAATTTTCATAATAAGATTGATATTTACAATTATACCATACCAAGTAAAAGCAGAAAAATTAAAATCCTGATTAAATTATAAATTCCTCTTTTTGGGCATATTTCAGATAATTCTGAAACTGCAGTCTGATTACTACATCATTTTTCTTGAATATACAAAGTTATACTGATTTTTCACAAAAACTTAGCCCACAGGAATTTTTCAGAATAAAGGTGTTGGATCCATGGTCTTTATTCTATGGGTCTGACACCACAAAACATCAGGCATAACAAACATTTAAAGTCATTTGCTAGATTTTCATGAATGGATAGATCCATACAACAGGAGTAAGTAGATATACTCGTGGCCAGTCGAAATGAGATATAAATCGCTGGACTAGAACCGAGAAATTGGGCTTTGAATGTGATGAGGGGGGTCAGATATCGAATTTTTTTTCTATTCCAGAAATCTAAAGTACATTCATTTCTGAACAAGACAGTATCGGTCTTACCCTCGATTTATTAATATCACCTCATTAAAATCGGGTTTTTGTGAGGTAGGTATGTAGCTTTATGCATTCATTTAAACGATTTTCTTGGAATTTTGGTCATTGCTGGGAGGTCCCACCTTGTCTCTCTAAACTGCAATATCTCTGGCTAGAATAAAGCTAGCTCAGAACTTTTTTCACCACCTGAAAGGGTATGAAATAAGCTTTCACATGACACCAAAAACCCCATACGGTGAAAATTCAGCATAGTCTCATTTTGACTGGCTGCAAATGCAAGAAAACTTATGATATCATACATAACAAATATTTATGGTCAGTTACTAGATTTATACGAGTTAGTAGATAGACGAGAACAGGGATGAGTAGAAATATTATGCAAGAAAATTCACGACAGATATCACATACATCAAGAGTTTCCATGAAATTGTAACTTGCAACAGAGGCAGAAAAAGATGTTTTGGCTCAAAAAAAACAGTCCTCCTGACCAATTTCTTGTATCTGCCTCCCTTGGTGACAATGGCAAAGTGACGACATACTGGACAGTCAGCTTCCTCTATGTTAGGGTCTTAATGTGTTCAGATATGTGCACTTGCACTTTGTGTCACCACTTCGTTAAAAGCTCTTATAGTTGTAGTGGACAAGCCTCTTTCTTTCATATAGAGAATTCCATTGAGACAATGTTTACACAAATTTTTAATGTTTAGAATGAACTTCAGCACTGTCCTCACTGACATTAAGTCCAAAAGCAATTCGTATGTCTGAATCATCATACTTAGAGAAACAAAAAGGAAACTTTCAACAGCTCTCTTGCTTGGTCTGCCACAAAAATCCACAAATTCTGCCTTAAGAATGCAGTTTTTTCAAATGTTCATCTTGTGAATGATCTAAAAACAAAACAAAAAAGCATCAAAATTTACAGAACCTGATGCCGTATCTGAGCAGCTGAAAATTACAAAGGAAAAAAAAAAGGACTGAGCCAAACAACTGCAAGAAAATCACAACGTTTCCTTATTTACAGAGATCAAACTTTACATAGTTGAATCTTGCCACTTTGTTAATTCAGAAGAAGACAGTGCTTTGAAAAATGGCATAAAGAAGCACCAATTTGAGTAAAACGATTCTGTTTGTTTGTTTCTCACACACTACCTTTGGCATGAAAGTGATGGCAAAATGGGTGTACCTTATGGAAAAAAAATCCAGCTAAATGAGAAACTTAAAAATCAATGAAGTTTGTATCCTTAGAAAGAAGAGATTTTGTTCTAAAAACTCATAGTTCAGGTTTTCTTGAAAAATACCTCATAAGGTCAGAAATAAACTTTACAAACACAATTTGAAAAACAAAAATATGAAAACAAGTCAGTCCGTTTACCTGACATTATTGAAGACACTAAAATACACAACTTGAAACAAAAGACACCACAGAAAAGAGAAAAATCAAGACTTTCCAATGCTACTTTAAAAACTGACTCACAGTCATTAGTGTGTTTCACTAACCTTGAACTAGATCTGGTTGAAGACAGAAACAATGGGTTGAGAAAGAGAGAGCATGTGTTTACATGTAGGCAATACAAGTTGTAAAAAGACTGGATTAAAAGTAAGCTGTAAGCTGAAACATTCAGATTTACATCATTGATCTACTCCACTGAGCCCAGGGGAGGAGGATGGGCAGGACAGACGGTCATAAATCTGAGACCAGCGAATAGAAGGCACGAACCCTGTGGCAGGCCATTGTTCAACTAAAGGGCACGATTTTGGGGGTTTGAAACAGCTGTGTAGGATAAAAAAATTCTACAACCTGAAGTTGGATTAAAATTTATTTTGCCAATATTGTAAGCCAAAATACAAGTAATTATGCAATATAATATAATTTTTTTTTAAAAAGGCTACTCTGATGTCTGAAAATAGCTTTCTAACTTGCAAAAACACTGACATGCCAAACAGATCAGTAGATACAGTTTGGTCTTGCAATTGTTATGCAGAAAGAATTTTCAAAATACAGTATCCCTGAAAAAATTTTTCAGATTTTAGCATTTGTTAGGTTGCATGTTTTCTATCTTCAAATCCAATATGGCTACCACTGATTATGGATCATGGATAAAATAATTATTTGTTGTTTTATGTCAGTAGGGTATGGTTGGCTTACCTGGCTCTCAAAAACTTTAAATTAAGTCATATTTACAATTTTTTAAATTTGACCCTTGTTCTTCCTTCAAATAAGCAGGGTGATTTTTTAAAAAATTGAAAATATATATCCTTTCATTTAATGTTAAGTCATTTCGAAAAAAAGAACAAATGCAGAAACATAATAATCTAACTTTACAGCCTGTGAATATATTTTGTTTTGGCTTTTGTTCTAACAGATTGTTACCTAAGCAAAGGTACAGACAGGGGATTCAGTCACACATTCTTGTTTTTGTGCATCATTTTTTGTTCCTTCAAAGGAAAAAAAATGTATGGTCGGATAAAATTGCTCACAGAGTTGTTAGTTGTTGTAAGCAAAACTTATTTTACTATCCAGTATATGAAGTAACTATCTAAAAATAACTTGGACTGACAGAAATTGTCGTCACTTGTCATGTTCCTTTCAGCGTGACCAAATCTTTTACCAGATGATGCTGAAAGTGGCTGGGAATGAGACTGACCAATATAATATATGAGACATATATGGTTAAATGTGGTGAATTCTCTCCGTGTTTCAATTTGTGTAATAAGTATTTTTAAACGAGTTTGGAACTCTTGCTTCTGTACAATTTGTTGATTTATGTTCCTTGAACTTACTCATTATCATTGTGGAATGATTCGCAGGGTGGAACAATTTCAGTACATAATCATGTCATTTGGTGTTGTATTTATCAGCTTAGATTTTGCTTGTCTTGTTTTCTTCGTCAGACGCTGGATTGAGACAAAAGAGACTGAAAATTACAGATCCAAAAGACATATTTTCCCATTAGGTTGAGTGTTTGCTCTGCACCACTGGGTGTGTATGATTAATCAGTTTACAGTAGAACCCTCTTAATTCAAAATGGAAGGGACAGTGAACTGACTTCGAATTAAGCAAGTTTGAATTACATTGTGGTCAAGGGAAATGGCTATAACTATTACATAGTTACTTCTCTTGATGTTAAAACTACATGTACTAAACTTTAGGTTAGCTCTAAATTTTAGGTAGATCTAGGTCTTTTAATTTGTTATTTTTATTTCTTGTCAACATATTGCAACAATTTTATTTTGGTCTCAATTGTGAGAGACATAATTTCTCTTCAACAGGCTGGGACTCAATAAAGCCATCTGAGTTAAAGAATGCGAAGTGTAGATCTACAAACTAAAATGTAGCTTGTGGTACGGTCGTACCGTTTCAATGAGAACTCACAGTCAGTAGTGTGTTTCACTAACCTCGAACTAGATCTGGTTGAAGACAGAAACAATGGGTTGAGAGAAAGAGCATGTGTTTACATGTAGGCTACTGAAACCAACCATCTCGCTGTTTAGTGTGGTCAGCCCACGGACCTATTATTAGGCGTACCCATTGTTCGGTCATACTGTTCATTCAAGAAGATTATTTTTACTAAGGGCAAAGAAGGGAAAAAAACCTAGCTTCCAGGATTATTCAAATTAAGCAGAAATTCGATTTATGAGAGTTCCAATTATTTGGATTCCACTGTAGTTTTATTTTGAACCACAGTCCCAGATGAAATGTTATATTGTTATGATCACCTCATCATACCCCTATCCCTCCCATATTAAAAAGCATCTAGTTTTGTCCTCTCTGTCTCAATCTGCAACTGACTATGTTGTGTTCGAGTCAACAATTGAAACTTCCTTTGAGGTATTTACATAGATATATTATTAATAGACCCAGCATGCTGCTTAACTTCTGCCCGTGAACAGGGAGTTGGCGCTCCAAGTCAGGGACCCGATTGTACTATGAAAGGAAACATGTATAGCCAAAAAACACTAGAAACATGGGGTGAGTAGGAAATATAGGACTAAAACTGTTTGTTGTGAGTGATTGACTATAAATTTGAAATCTATTGAGGTCTAGAAAACCTCCAAAAAAGAATAGGAATGAGTAATGTTGATGATTAAATTACAGAGGAAAAAAAATACATATATAATAAATGATAGCAGTTCATATGAACAGGGGACTAAAGGAAGGCCTACTGGAATTAATCCAATGCTAATCAGTTAACCAGTCGAAAGAATGAAGACAAGAAAGTGAGAAGGAAGAAAAGGAAACTTTGGGGGATTTAGAACAGTTTTTGTAAAGACTTACCCAGCCCAGCATACTTTACTGACTGTAGCCAGCCCAGTCTTCTCCACTGTAATACATGTACATATATATAACCCAATTTAGCACTGAGAGATTCAAAGATTGCCATGGTTCATCTGAGCCTTAGGAGTTAGGCCCAGACGATCTTTAATGCATGTCCAAATTAATTAGGGGATATTAATTTTATTTTATTGTAACCTTATTGGCATTCAGAAACAAAGGATGATTGGAGAAAGGTGTGGACAGATGACAGGATGAGAGCGGAAAGAGGGACCATAACATTGAGTCAAAGTTTAAGTTTTACCAACTCAGGTGAAGAGCGCATGTGATTTTGTTGGGCAGTGACATGTCCCATCTTTTTTCTGCTATGCTGATCCTTTGCAATCTAAATTCACACAGACTTTGTAGATACATATTTTGACCAAGGATTAAGGTACAGAGACTTGATGCTATGGCCAGGAATCAATTATGTTTCACAAAATTCAGCACAGAACCATGTTCAGATTACTCTCACTCTAGTGCGAAAAATGGACTAGAGTGAGCATTCTTAATCTCATCCTTCGTGATCTTTTCATGCCTTTCTCTTGACAATACTGGGTGAATTAACAGCCCCAAAAGAAAATGTTTCATGACAAAAGAATAAGAAAATTGAAGAAAACAGTGACATTGAGAGACAAAAAACAAACAACCCAAGTTTGCTTGAAGAGTTCAAGATCTTCAGAATGATCAGTTACAACAAAAATTCTATCTTGAGATCCTGTCATAGACCGAATATGAAATGAAAGCAAGTAAATTAAAACTTCAAACAATATGCACTATTCTGACGAACTGAAGCCCTTCACCATCTCCTTGCAGTTTTATAGTGTCTAAGATTATATAAATGCGCACACAAGTACATACATCTACCTCATCTAATACTGAAAAAAAGATGGGATCTTGTTTGTTCATATTTAACTGTATCCAGGTCCATTTTTTTTTCTGTATACATATTTACAGTAGCACTTCATTTGTTTTCCATTCATACGTTTACTCCTTAAATAATTTGACTTTTTTCTGTTTTTTCACTACCTCTTTTGTTTTAGATCATCCATGTTTCTTTTTTTCTTACTTCATTGCTTTCCTTCTTTAGACTGATTACTGATCAGCATCAAGCCTAATGTGTGGTAAATTTCAGTAGGCCTACATTTAGTCCCCTTTTTGTATCAACTGTTTCCGTTTATTTATTTTCCTGTAATTTAATCATAAACTTTGCGACTATTATTTGGAGGACATCTAGGTTCAACAGCAAAGAGTTTTAGTCCTATACTTCTCACCCATCCCATGTTTCTGTTGTTTTTTTTTTTTGCTAAATATGCTTCTTTCCAGAGCCCGGTCTCGTCCCACAAATGAGCGATGCTCACCTCGCTCAATTCAGTCCATGGCATTCAACAACTTCTCGCAAGGTGCGTCAAATCTAGTATTTATTAGTGGTATGTCTGTGGGTGTTTATAGTTACAATATTTTGTTGCGCCAATTGGGAGGGATCTGTGTGAGTGGTCAAATGACTGTGTATTTCCATGAGAAACATATAGCCTACATTTAGGAGTAATGGTAAGGAACAAAAAAAATTGTGAAACAACAACCAAGGATCAAGTAGCATATGGAGCACAAATTATTGAGTGGCCTACATTTTTTTTAAACTTCTGTTTTGTCTCAACTGCCCTTTGTGCTCTTCATTTCATATGAAATGATGTGGAATTTGTTCATCACAGTGTCACAACTGTAGCATTTAAGTTGCATTGGGCTTGGCGGGATCATGAAAATCAAGTTTCTTCGTGAGCGCTGAGCCGTGATGGGAAATGGACTGATTTATAAGGTGTTTTAATACTAAGTTACTAATTAATGTTTGACTGCATTAAGTTTATGTGATCCTCATGTTTAGAGAAAATCTAATCTTTTAACTTAAATATTTTTGTGGGAAAACAGCTTAGAGTTGGGCATATTCTCATCATAAGAAGTGCTTATGAATGGTAGTTTTAAGCATTCTGAATTATTAAACTATACTTCAGATCTAAAAAAAATAATTTTTTGACATTATAGACATATACCAAATTTAGTACACACAAATTTAATATCCCAATCAGCGAAAATAATGCTTCCATATCAATTTTAATTCTCGTGTGAGTGTTGCTATGGCAACCACATTTGCTCCAACTGGAGCCTGCCGAATCCGAATTTGAAGCTTGAAAAGTGCCTCATCCAAGCATTCAAAAAAATTACTCTTTGG